>JAPMOQ010059118.1:278190-292118 GCA_026543055.1 Argiope trifasciata | reverse complement strand
ACAATTTGCATATCTCTTGCTATCTCTAATTCAGTGGCACCTCAGTGTATATTAACAATATATTTTTCAATAAATGTTTTGAATGATTTATTGGAACATCGATTAACCAAAACGCCATTTTATCTTAATTATTAACTATTTTGCTTGTAGTTATCCAAGCAATGCTTTCAAATTTCCGAAATATTTAGTCCAAAACCATACCTATGTGGTTATTGATACGGATTTTAAAGGCGACGGTTTTGGAAGTGGTCCACAATAGCAATCTCGTCAATTGCAATGCTATGAGAGATTATTATGGATTTTAATACCACAAAATAATATATCTTCTGTTATAAAGTTGTTGTTGTTTGAAAATTGTTGAATGTAACATAAAGGAGGAAACATTTTTTTAAAATCATGATCTCATAATAGTTTGGGCAAGATTAACAGATTCTTCAATAAAGTAAATTTTTAGCGAAATTAAAGTCGTTGATTATGTGATAACACAAGCAATCAAGAGTAAAGTGAGGCAACACGTACAATTCACATACAAAACTAAATGCTGTATTCTGTGACCAGAATTCGTGAAATTATTGTATTGTATTTGTTTCTGTGCTGTAACTATACAAATTTAAACAATACTACTGCATATGGATTGCGAGATTGAAAAGACTGAAATGATTTTTGAAGGATTTGAAATTTTTTCTCGGATGACAATTCAGGATTAGAAGTATGAAATTTGAATACAAAATAAAGGATTTTAAGTTTGTATTATTCCGTGTGCCTTATTTTCTTTGAGACCTTAAGATTTTTTGAAAAGTACAGTAGAATATACATTTAATTGCATATAAACAGGAAAACAAATGATCAATTTAAATAAAACAAGCTAAATATATTTAAAATATGCCAATACAGTTTAATTCATACTAATTTTTTAAGTATATTCAGTTTCCTTAATAAATACAACGAAAAATTGAGTGTCAATTATTTGACAACAGCTTAACCAAATGATTGAAAACAACATTAGCTAGAATTAAAATATAAAAACAAGATTCTTCCTTCATAGATGAAAATAATTTCAGTAATATGCGTCTCAACTGTTAAATAACACAACTTTTTCAATTTTTTTCCCAAATAATTAAGCACTGAAAACACATCATTGCATTTCTAAATTTCTTATTCTCTAATAAAGAGCTACAGAACATATTGAGGAATTATTATATTAAATTTGAAAAAAAAATATGCATTAGATTTTAATTTATGAAAGTTTTCCAATGGAAATCGATTCCAAGGGCAATGCTGTGCAGGTACTGGTAGTTTCTAATAAAGAAAAAGAAATCAAAGAACATTAGCGTTACTATTTAAGATTTCTTTTACCTGTATTTCTCAAATGCATGGTGCCTGAAATTCCCAGATTAAATATTGTTCTACGGAGGTTTAAAGTTTATACTATTCCTTAAATCTAATCTTTATTCAATTCCTACTATTAGTTCACATTCTCCCTATATATGTATATATATTTATAAATCTTGTTCAAATGATCAATCGTTAATAGAATACATTTTATTTATCCATTCAAGTTCAAACACATTTTTTAAACTTGTAGTGGGTGGCACTGGATATTAATACATTTTTTTAAATATTAATTCATTAATGAAACTTGATTAATTAAAATTCTTTAAATAGTGTTTTAGCAGGTTTTAATGAAAATTGAAATCGATAGGCAGCAGCTGAAATGGTAAAATGCATGGATTTCAATATTTTTTTACGTGAAAGTCAAGAATGCGAGTTTAGTTCTTGGTAAAATCAATAACTTTTTGATACTTAATAATTTTTTATTATTTTTATTTAATAAATGTTACTAAAATAACAATTTTCTATGTTGACTAAGTAAGAAGTGAATTTAACATTTTTTTTATACTACTTGTTCCTTTATCAAAGCTTACTGTCATGTCTAAGATAATTTCTATTGTATTGAATAATTCCTTATCTTAAAAATCTTAATTGAAATTTTTTTTGTAAAAAAATTTTTAATGAATAGAAGTACGTTTTAAAACTATCAAATATTCGATCCAATTTTGAATTATTCATTTGACTTCGCAATATTGCATGATAAATGGAATTCTAACATTCAATTTTAGCAAATCACCTACTTATTCATGAACCTCACGACATATTATTAGGGTTATAAAATATTCTGATAAGAAAGCTTTGATAACTTATCTGTAAAATCCATCACATGAAAACAAGAAAACAAGCATCTTTCTTTTTTTTTGGATGCATTCGTGGGAAATTTCTTAATTCTTGTTTACATACTAAATATGCATGAGTTGTTTTTGTTTTTTTTTTGCTTTCTATAGAAGCGTTTTAAATCAAAATAATCTTAAAGTATTCATCTAGAATTTTAAAGAGCATGATATTTCAAACAGAATAGATAATAGCACTTCGTAGTTTTATATAATTCGAAGTTAATAAAATTTTAAATTAAGATTAGTGATTCAACATTAAAATGCGGAAAATGCCTACTATAAATTTGGTCTCCATCTGTTGGCTTCTTCATTCGCTGTGGCAATGGTTTTCGAATAATCGCAGGTAAGTATGAATTTCCTTTAAAATGATCTTCAACTAAAAATTTATGAACTTTCTGATACTTTTGTCTGTTTGTGAGCATATTACGACATTTTTCGACAGTAAATAAATTTTTAAAAATTCTTTTCAAAGCAAATCATATTAAATTTTCGAATATATCCGCATCGTGCATTAGCCGAAATTTCTTTTTTTCGTTTTTTTTTTTCAATTCCTACTATTAGTTCGCACCCTCTCTATATATATTCATTTATAGAACTTGTTCAATTTTTAATTGTTAATAAAATACTTCTTGTTCATCCACTCAAGTTCAAATTACATTTGAATTTAAACATTTTATTTAAACTTGCAGTGGATGACACTTGATGTTAATGCAGTTTTTTTAAATATTAATTCATTAATTAAGTTTAATAAATTTCAATACTTTAAATAAAGCTTTAGTAGTTTGTAACGAAAGTTGAAATCAGTAGGCAGTAGTTCCATCGGTAAAATGCAAGGATTTCAGTATTTTTCATATGAAGGTATAAAATGCGAGTTTAATTATTACGAAAATCAACAATTTTTTTTATCCTTAATAAAAAAAATGTGATAATTACTTAGTAAAAGGTAAGTGAAATAAAAAATTTCTTTTTTGACCTAAGTAGGAATTGAATTAATTTTTTTAAACGTTACTTGTTTCATTTGACATCTTCTAACATTTATAACATTATGTTCTGAAGCTCAGAGCCAAAATATAATTCAAAATAATTTTTTTTAATTCTGTCACATTACAAATTGCTTTTAAGTTCTAAAATATCTCTTAGAAGGTAAAATGGATGAAATATTTTCCAGGCAATTCAATGTAAAGCAAAACAATAAGCCTCAAAGAAAATGAATTTTATCTTAATTAGCCTTTCTGAAACTAACATATTTTAACCAACATCTTTCTGGAGCGTTATATATGATGTGTTGTTCGTATGTTAATTCTTATTTTTTGCCACATTGCGATGACAGCAAAAAAAATATGACAAAATTTATAATACAAGTTATTGTGTTTGCTGTAAATTCTGAGGACAATTTTGATACTTTTCAGTTAGCTGGGAGAAAATTCCACCAAAATCATGTATTCTTTTTCGTCGAAGATATAAAAAAATCAATGATAATAAATAACCTGGTAAAGGAAAATTTAATTTTAATTTAATTTAAATTCATTTTTACAAAAAGAATTATTTTTTATATTATTTTTTTCTTAACATTAAGAAAAGGAATTATAGAAATATAGACAGGCATGGAAAAAATAGAAATCATTGTTTACTTTCGGCTGACGAAAACTATCAAGTTTTTTACTGCATTAATTGTTCCAGATATAAGATAATATCCGTAACATAGTTTTAGAAAACATTTTAAAAATTCCATGTCTATACTCAGAAAAATGAGATATTTTTCTTTAATTAAGGAATTTTTATTAAATTTTAAGAAATTAAAACTTTCAGAATTATTAAAAATCATATTAATTTTAATTCATTAGTGCTAGCTCAACTGTCGTCCGTCAAGTTCAAAATACGTTCCAAAACTGCCATAGTAAAACTTTAAAACGGATGTTAATGTAAATAAACTTAGCTAAATTTACAAAAATAGTTTTCTTTCTTATTTAAATTCATTGAAAATTAATTTTAACCATAACAATCAAGTATGAAAGCTGTTTGAAATCGTTTCTTTAATGCTGTGTTTAACAGGTTACTGAATTCCTCATTCGAAAATGAAGATCATAGCTTTGGTATACTTGATAGCAATGTTATGGCCCGCATCAGGATCTTTGGGTCCAGTGGTAACGACACCATTGGGTAAAATCGAAGGAGTTATGTCTACATTTCAAGACAGGGCAGTAAAAATGTTTCTTGGAGTACCATTTGCCAAACCTCCGCTTGGTAATCTGCGGTTTCAGAAACCAGAGCCAGTGGAACCCTGGAGCGGTGTCTATCAGGCAAAGACACAACCACCAGCTTGCATGCAGTACTCAGAATCACCATTCCCATGGTATGATAACATGACTGGTAAAAGTGAGGATTGTCTTTATTTAAATATATATGTACCGGAATCTGTAGGATATAAGTTCGCGGTAATATTTTGGATTTATGGTGGAGGTTTCACATTTGGATCGAATCGTATGGACGTGTACGATGCAAGACCTTTAGTTGCGAAAGAAAGAGTGGTTGTGGTAACTATTAACTACCGTTTGGGAGCGTTTGGTTTTCTTACTTCAAACTCAAGCGATGCACCAGGAAATATGGGTAAGTGAGATATGTTCAATAAAATCTGTAAAATTTTAAATTGTTTATAATTATCAAAATAATAATTAAAAATTCGTATCTCTCCTATGCTCTAATTTTGTGTGATACTTATACTCATTGTAGCAGCTACTGTCTAACTATTCTGGTATTTGATTTTTTTTCTTTAAAGTAAATAACTTTATATTTTTTGGAATATCTGCCTTTCCATCGTGTTAATTATTCATAAATATTATTTAAAACTTTTTGGATTTTTCTTAAAAGTTCGTTATTTCTATTTTACAAACATATTGTAATAATGCTTTCCAAATTATTCAGTCTCATTGTAAGGAAGACAGTTTTACCGATATTGATGCTAAATGGACGACGGATCTATGATCTCCGACCTCTGTAACAAATTTGGCAAACTGTTGATGATTTTTCACCAAATTTAGTAGCTTTGACTGCAAAAATGAAAGTTCTAACATGATTTTTTGCTATAGCTTCATTAATATTTTATGCTGATCCCTGTAGAAGCATCTTTTCCTTGTCAAATATTCCTTACATAAATTTGGGAAATAAAGTCAATTTTGCTTTGGCAATCTTTTGATGATGTGGCAAAAAATTTAATAGTCTTGGCAACAAAATTGAAAATTTCAAGAACTAAAAGATTTTTGGTGATAGTTTCATTAAAATTTGAGTTATGTTAATACTTCTAGAAAATTATTTTCCTTGCCGGATATTCCTTGGATAAATCTGGGAAATAAAGTCAGTATTGATTTGGCGAACAGCAAGATTTTGGGCAACAATTTCATAAAAACTTGAGTGATGTTGATCTCTCTAGAATCTTCTTTTCCTTATTTTAATCTGGGGAAGAGAGTCAGTATTGATTTAGCGATCTTTTGATGACCTCAAAAAATTTGGTAGCTTTAGCAACAGGATTACAAATTTAAGTAACAGCAAGATTTTTGGTGATAGCTTCATTGAGATTAAAATTATGTCGATCTCCCTAGAGGCTTCTTTTCCTTGTCAAGTATTCCTTGTATAAATCTGAGAACTAACATCAATATTGATTTGGCTATCCTTGATGACATGGTCACAAATTTAATAGCTCCGGCAACAAAATTGAACTTTTCAGGAACAAAAGGAGTTTTGGCGATAACATCATTAAAATTTGAGTTGTGTTAATAATATAATTGAGTTTGAGTTATGTTCAAGGGACCAAAGTCACAGATATGGAGAAAACTGTGTTTTCACTACCCTGATATTTTATTTATCAGTATGTTTCTCTTATTCTAAACTCCACCCTATCTTAATAATTGATGATATTTTTTTTTCCATCATAGTTATGGCATCTGCATTTTAATTCTAATATATTATCGCTATCTCCACTCACCATCGCTATCTCCATTCACCATCGCTATCTCCATTAATTCTAATATATTATCACTATCTCCATTAATTCTAATATATTATCGCTATCTCCATTAATTCTAATATATTATCGCTATCTCCATTCACCATCGCTATCTCCATTAATTCTAATTTATTATCGCTATCTCCATTAATTCTAATATATTATCTCTATCTCCATTAATTCTAATACATTATCGCTATCTTCATTAATTCTAATATATTATCGCTATCTCTATACTTCTTCATTTCTAAAATTAGTCATTCCATAGGTACTGGTAAGTAGTAGATTTTTTATATTACTTTTCATATTAGAAATCTCACAAATAAAGAAAAAATGATATATTATCTATCATCCATTCATTATAATGTAATTCCTAGTTTTTGTAACATTATATAATGAAAGTGGTCTCATTTCAATTGGAAATTGTTGAAGGAATGGTAAGCAATTATTTCCTTTTCAATTTTGATATTAATTTTTCTGTGTTTTTTTTCTTCCATGCTATTATAAAATTTGGCTACCATTTTTGTAAGTATGGAATTTTGAAATTTATTTTTATTGAGATCTTAACACAATAGAAAATAGGAATTTTGTATATTTTTCTTCTCGTTCTATTTTTTTAAATCTTATTAATAGCTAATCGATTGATTTCAGTGAAATATTTGCTTTTGTACAGACGATCATTTTTTATACGATTTGAGAAAAATTATTAACAAAAAATAAATAATATATATTTAATAATGAATGTTGAAATATGCCTTCACAGTTCAATCCTCACTCCGAAGGGGTTGCATTATGCCATTTGTCCAATCAGAGCCAACTGTTTGAGGAAATGGAAGCATTTTTCAATATTTGATTCTCAGAAAACTTCCACGTATAACAAGGATGGCAAATCTTTATGGATCAACGTGCCATTTTTTTCTAAAGAAATGCTTAATGATGTATAGGCGTACCGTCCAATACTTTGATTTGTGATTATTGAGAAAATAACAAAACTAAATACTAACAGCTCAAAACTCTTTATTTATTATGAAAGGATACATTTTGTATAGTCCATATGTAGGATTATAAGATGTAACTTTTAGCAGAATAGTTTTGAGTTGGAATCATCTCTAAAAACGATTTCCAACCGAGTCTTTAATGTTATTTATCTCTGAAAATAATGACTCTTAGTCATAGGTAGATGGGAATATGTTTAAAATAGCACTAGGCAGCTTCTTCAAATAGTTAAATGTGAACTATTTGAAGAAGAATCGAAAATAATCGAATTCTGTATTTCCAAAATTTTGTTACAGGCATTTAAATTTATATTTCTTGTTAATCTTTCTGTTTCAATCAGTTCCAACTTTGTTCTTGTTTCATTAAATATTTGAATCCATATTGAACTAAACTGGAAATCAATCAGTTGTATTTCCAATTCTTTAATTTCTAACGTATCAAATTTGATCAAAATTACCAAATGAAGTCACATGCAAGCAATTTTACAAATTTAAAAATTCAAACCGTTTTCATCGTGGTGTACCCAAAATTTTGTGCAGTTATCCACCAATGGCACGAGGGCCTTTGGTTTGCCATCCCTGACCAAGAACAAACAAACTTACAAACTTTTACAGCGCACCTTAAGAAAAAGAATAGTTATGAATTGCATTTTAGAAACAATATCAATAAAGTGCAAGTCCTGATGGGTAGGAGCCCCTTTACGGTAGTTGAGAACAAATCAGAAGCGAGCATATGTGGCTGGTTGTTTTGTGGTGCAGCGCCAAAGCGAATATTGAATTCCGCCAAGGATCAACCTCTCGATCTTACGATTTGAAGCCACGTTACATATCCGCTAAACAAAAGTAATTATTACAATACTCCCCTACCAGTAAGTCTTCGGAGAGACGAACGATTTTATAGTTCCAAGCGTTTGAGCGAGCGAAGAGAGGGCTTCGGTAGTGCCAAGCGTTATGACCAGCCAAGAGAGTGTTTCGACAGCGCCAAGCGTTGTGGAGATTGAAGAGAGTGTTTCGGTAGCACCAAGTGTTATGGCGAACTTAAGAGCGTGTTCATTGTCCGAAGTCATCTATATGGTGGGTTGTATTTGTGGCTGTGGCACCAAGCTGGAGATTGAATTCCTCCAATGATCAAACTCGCGACCTTACTATTTAAAGCCATGTAACCACGGTCAGATAATGATGACGGCACTTGAGATGGTAGCCTCTTCTCCAAACTTCCACGCCACAATAGAGGGAAAACGTTTGACCGCGACGAATTTAATGTGAAATACACTCTTTTCCACAATGGTTCTTCGGTGGAATGAATTACGAGCCTGAAACTCTCCTGTCCGAGTTTTAACCACGGAGAATCTCATAATGAAGGAATTTGAAATGCAGAATTTGTAATTTTTTATTAGAAGAGAAACTGTAATGTGATAATTGTTATTCGTTTCAGGGAATGCTACATTAAAATATTCACACGCACACACACACAAAAAATACTTTGACAATTTTTATTGGCCATATTATATTAAATATATATTAAAGATAAAAATATATTATACACCATATATTAAAGACAAAAAAATGAAGTTGATTAAAATAATATAAAATGTATTCAGAAATATTGGTGTTTTTTAATTTTAATAATATGCTACAAAGAAAATAATTTTGTAATTTAAAGTCTAGTATTTAAAAAAAAATTTTTAAAGTGAGCAGCAATAATTGATTTCCTTCAAACAAATATATGGAAATCATGCCACAAAAAATATTTTAAAATAAATCTTTATTTTTAGTTAAAATTAGACTTCTATAACTATAATTTACTTACAACACCTCTACCATCGATTGAATATTCTAATGTTTTGTTTACAATCATCTTTTTTTGCATTGCAAAACAGTGAGATTACTTTGTGCAACATATTGCTAGGGCGGGGATAGCCTGCTTGGAAGGGCGTTGGATTCGTATCCCTTGGGTTGTGAATTCGAGCCCTACCATCCGAAGACTCTTTTTGTGTGGTGGTGGCTGGCGCACATATAAATCTGTCGTGGCCACAAACTCCTCCATGTCAATAGTAATACCGTAAAAAGGTGATTGTGACTCTGAGTAGCTAAGACATACCCTTGCCTTAGATGAAAAACGAGAGACGCAAAAGAATTCGGCTTAAAATCTCGGACTTAGACGGTAGGATTGTCAATGACAAGTGCTATTAGAAAAAATGACATACTGCTTTGATTTCTTTATTCTGTGCCTTTTTTAAAATATTTATCACATATACTGTTCTCAGATTCAGTTTCCTATGATTCCGCAGACTGTTAGTTGTATTAATAAAATTCTTTACTTTAATAAATCCCAAATCCCCAGATTCTTAGGC
Source organism: Argiope trifasciata (assembly GCA_026543055.1). Lineage (NCBI taxonomy): Eukaryota > Metazoa > Arthropoda > Arachnida > Araneae > Araneidae > Argiope > Argiope trifasciata. Next base: position 282,541 of record JAPMOQ010059118.1, on the reverse strand, counting down.
TGAAATTGATCTTCCCAGGTATGTACGATATTGTGATGGCACTCAAGTTTGTAAATGATTACATCGAGTACTTCAGAGGTGACAAGGACCGCATCACCATCGCTGGAGAAAGTGCGGGATCCATAGCCGTCAGCGCACTATGCGTTTCACCGCTGGCCAGAGGGCTGTTCAGTCGAGCCATCATGCAGAGTGCATCGGTCATCATGTTCAAGTACAACCAGCTTGGCTACAACATGGATCTCAGTGAACGTCTAGCAGAAGCCGTAGGCTGTGCGACAAAGAATTTCACTATTTATGATCATCCGACCGAAGTCGTACAATGTTTGAGAAGTAAGTACAAATGTATAGAATGTTGAACTTTTTCCAGGCATTTTTAGCTTTTATTCCTTGATTCTCCAATATTTTATTTTTATCTTTTATTGTTGAACTTCTCCAGCATTTTTAGCTTTTATTTTTTGGTTCTCCAGTATTTTTAGCTTTTATTGCTGAACCTTCTCCAGAGTTTAGCTTTTATTTTGATTTACCAACATTTTTAGCTGATTGTAAAAAAGTATGTTCTGTTAAAATGAGAATCTTGTGAATTACAGAAAAATAGCGATTTCTTGGGTTTTGAAGTAATTAAATATCTTATATTCCTTCTCTAAACCAATCAGTTAGTTTGTTCTTATTTCCATCGTTAATCGTAAATATATTTAAATTAGAGCCTTAAAAAATGCCATCGTTATTTTTGCATAATAAATTAAAAACTGTAGCATTTGAATAAATCTGCCTTTTCTGTGTTTGTCGTATTTATATATTCAGTTCAATGCGCAAACTTAACCAGGTAACTGGAAACATGAGTTTCCTCTTGTAGTCAGACATTCAGAGTCAAAATGATTCCATTGTTATTCTTATTTTTTGTCTTTTGTAAATAGCATTGGAATTTATTTTTTAAAATAATGGAAAGTACACCCAGCCAACAAAATAAATGTCATAACATTTAAATTATATACTTGTATGACTTCACTGATAATTTGAAAGTTACCCTTATTATGTTATGAAAATTCTTTTTTAGATCAAAATGCAGTAAATCTGACGAAAACCCTGTGGTCTTTCAATCCACTCTCAGCTCGGTCTTTTTTCATTCAGTACGGTGATGCTTTCTTACCGAATAATGCACTGGACGACATCAAAAATGGCAACTTCCAAAATGTTCCACTCCTCATTGGAGATGTCGCAGATGAAGGATCTTTCCAGCTGACCACAGCACATCCGAATCAGTTCGGCTTCTTTGGCGGGAAAGATCCAAAAGTCAACAAAACATACGCCAGCAGCTTGCTGGAAGCCACCTTTAAAAACTACACAGATCCACAAAAGTATATTGACTTCTATTTGAAAGATGTGCCTGATGAAGATTATGACCTTATAAGAAGACGGCTCTTCACTGCGTTTGGAGACAGCAGCATCTTGTGCGAAACGGTGTATTTTGCTGAGAGTTATGCGCAGAGGCATAATAATGTCTACTATTACTTTTTCACTTATCGCCCTTCCAATTCACCTTGGGCAAAATGGATGGGGACGGTGCATTTTGAAGATGTACAGTTCGTTTTCGGTCGACCCGAAAGGGTGCGATTCAAGGAATACGATACACAGGACATTTGGGTTAGTGAACAAGTAATGAAAATGTGGGCTAGCTTCGCACAAAATGGGTAAGTGACTTTATTCTTTTGTTACTTTGGATTTATTCATCCGATTTTGTTATTGTGGTACATTTATGCCTACTCCATCTAATATCAAATTATATAATGGAAAAAAATTCATTTAATGCAGAGAAGGATACTCAGTGGGAAAAAATCCCAACACCAAGAAAAACTTATTGTAGAGTAATGAACAATGCACAATGCATTTGTCTACTTAACATGTTTAATTGATTACATATTGAGATCACAGGTTAATTTAAGCTCAAGAAAATGCCCTTAATATAGAAATGCTGTTACATTAATAACCAGTGTAACCTCCAGAATTTTGTTCAAACCGGCAAAAATGCATGCTTTGTGTCATACAAACGCCGGATGTCACTTTATGGTCTGTAATTCCATGTTTCTCGTACTTTTTTGCTAATATTGGGACGGTCAGTGCAGGCTGTGGATGATGCTGGAGTTGTACAATGATATCCCATGCGTGTTCAAATCTGGTGCACTTGCTGACCAAGGTAGCATGTCAACACTCCGTGGAATATGTTGCGCTGCAATAGCGATTATCCTGCTGGAAAAATCTTCCAAGAATGCTAATCGTGAATGGCAGCAGCCAAGGTTAAATTTCTAGACTAACGTACAAATTTGAAAGTGTGTTTAGATGACACAGTGAGTGCTTCTGATGTCATAGGAAATTGTTATTCAAATCATGACTCAAGGTGTAGGCCTAGTATGTCTAGACCGCAAGCAGTTTGATTGCAGGTGCTCTCCTGGCCTTCTTCTGACCAACACACAGCTATCACTGGCACCAAGGCAGAGCCTGCTTTCATCAGAAAGTACAGCAGGTTTCCACTCCGCCCTACATTGAGCTCTGGCTTGACGCCACTGGCTTCACAAGCGTCAATAGCTTAGAGTCATTGAAATACACGCTATAAGACGTACAGCTACGAGCTGTCCTCGAAATAACCGAATTTTAACATTTCTTTGTGTCACTATGGTACTAACTGTAGCTCGAATTTCTGCCTCAGACGCAATAAGATGTGCCACAGCCTTAAACTGAATGCAGCTGTCTTCCCTCTTTATAGAGCCATATGGCCTATTAAGAGGGAAGCCATGGCCATCATACTAACTCAGTTTTTCTTGAGGCACTACCATCCCTTGCTTACTGCTCCCCATAATCATTCATAGTAAATATATTTCGGCCAAGTCTTTCTGCAATATCGAAAAAAGAAAATCCACCTTCTCATAGTTCATTTACATCGATCAAACTCGGTGACTTGTTCGTAGTGACTTCTTTACCTTCTTGAAGGCATTCTTGGCATTCCTCAATATATCAAATTTCAATGATAACCCTCGCAAACTTTACAGAGCGCATTTAAAGCAAGTTCTGAGTGACGTTGTTAATTAGGGTGATATAAATAATGTTCTAGAATAAAGAGAAAACGTTTGAAATTACTTTTATAAATATATAATATAAAATAATTTTTAATAACTGTATGATGGAATTTTAAAAATATGCTTTAATATTTTAAAAAGTATCTTCCGTTCTTCTAATTCTGTGTTCTATCTTATTTTCTTTTTAGGTACCCTCGCACATATCCCGAATGGCCAAAATATTCCAAAGAAAATCACACCTATTACACTATAGACACAGACACATTTGGTGATCGTGGCACAGGTCCTCACTTGGATAGCTGCAACATGTTGAGAAGTTATTTTGGTTTTTAATATCTTATTCACTGGAATACTATTTTGGTTCAGCTTTGTGCTTGATAAGGATGACTCAGCAGTTTTATGTAAAACACCAATAAAAGTAATAAAAATTTCTTAGAAAGTGTATTATTTGGTTGGCTTTATTTCTTTTTTTTATTATTAATAAAAGCAAGAAACTCTTAAACAAAAGTTTTATTGAAAGAAAATGATTTTTTTTTAAATTTTCACTTATGACTCTGAACAAATCAAGTTCGCCAAGTTCAAAAACTAAGATGGTTATAAGAAAGTTCTAAATTAACAGATTTAATGGGGTATAATTCGTCGGGTACTATATGCATATGATATAATAATAAGTAAATAAATCGCATGATATATTAGTAAAAAAATTAATAAAAAATTATCTGATTAACAATTTTTTATTCCTTTCAGTCCTTAAGTAAAAATAAAGAATTACTGAATATTGAAGCAACTATCGATGACGAAATAATTATTATCGCCTTATTCAGTGTTTATTGAAAAATCAATAATATTGAGATAATAAAAACTGGTAATGTATGCAAATAAAGTACAAAAGTTTTGTTTGAAAACAAAATATTTTATTAAAAAGTGTTAACATATTTAAACGAATACTAAAATATTAATGCACTCGGTCAGATATAAGATGGAAAGTAGGCAGCGCATGCGCAAAAAGACTGATAAATGCTGTTCGGTAGATGGCAAGTAATTGCCCAGGCAGGACAACAACATGCCGTTGCATTGAATTGCACACTCACACTCACACACACACTGAGCTTTATTATAAGTATATGGATATTGTCATCTATATTTATATTAAAGCTCAATGTGTGCATGTGTTGGCGCTCTACAGGCCAAACCGTTGGACCTACAGCTGCCAAATTTGGTATATGTATACCTTGGAAGTCGGAAATGTGCAACTCGGGGCTCTTTTTTCGAATTTTTAATTA
>JAPMOQ010059118.1:240387-263190 GCA_026543055.1 Argiope trifasciata | reverse complement strand
TGTTATAGGTTTATAATATGTTTCTTATGTATGTATATATGTTTGGTTTTTCTAAATAAATTTGTCAAAAATATTGAACTTCAACACACTTCAATCTTTACCTTTGTATAGAATAGTTCCCTTTCCAAACTCTAACTTTGTTTAGAATAGTTTACAATGGAGCACTTTAACCGGTTATCTTTTCACCAATGGTTTCACAAATTTTCTTATGGCATGTATTGTTTTGATAAATCACAATTGAAAATTTAAATCTTCCAGTTATCTTCGATACCTGTTTTCTCCGAGCGGAGCTCGGTCACCCGCTGGTATTATAAAAAGAAAAAACTAAAAGTTTTATTCTTAACATATAAATATAACCAATGCGATCCAGAATATTTATCATTTTATTAAAATATATAGAATATGCTCTTATTAGATAATTCATTTTTAGAAATCTGAAACATTAATAAAAAATTTCTTCATGTTGAAATTTTATATGACTTAAAATATAAATAAAAAATATAAAAATCATAATAAAGAATACAGATGTAATTATAAACAAAGCCAGCCCGGTTGTGTTTTTGGCTTGAGAGTTGCATTGGACTACTTGCCTCGTTAACTTTCGATTCCTTATAATGGATTAGTCTCTGAGTGTGTATGCGTGGCTCCTATGTAGCACAATCTGTTGCACAATGTAGTGCAAAATTGTATAATATTATTCGATATTGGCAATGTTATGCAATATTGTGAATATAGTTCTACATTGAGAATATATGTGTGCTATTAAGTGTGTGTGTTTGTTCCAAGTAGCACAATACTGTTTTACAACAAATTCTGAGACGATCATATTTCGACGATTCCCTCTCATTAGGGGATGAGACGCGGGAGGACGAGCGTATTTCTGGTATTATCTTTTGAATTTGGACTTCATTGTTAAATGTAAACATCTCCTTCCATCCTTCTACTCCCCCTATTTTAACAAAGTAAACTCATCCTAAAGCGTATGCAAAAGCTCGGAGGGTTTTACAATCCGCAATCAAATAGTACTTTGCAATATTGTGCGATATTATATAATATTATTAGATATTCAACAATATTATATGCACAGATGGAAAAAAATCCCAACACTAGGAAGGAGCTGTGCTAGATAAACGAAATTTGGTAGGCTTGTTTACACATCTGATAGAAGACGGCGATTCAAATTTCGAGCTACGAGCGTAAGTGTGGCGCTAGTAGCGACACTATGAACATGCAAATGAGATTTGCTTTAAATAAGCGCTGTAAGGTTCGTGATCGTTATTTACAGTTGAGATTTGACGTACTGGATTAATGTTAGTCAAGGATGCCTCTGAGAAGACGAAGAAGCCATAATCAACAGCTCACTGAGTTTGAACGAGGTCGTGTTGTACGGCTACGAGAAGGGGGGTTTTCTTTCCTCGATATTGCTGAAAGACTTGGCAGGAATGTACCCACTGTGCATGGGTATTGGCGGCAGTGGTCAAGAGAAGGTACTGCCTCAAGAAGAATAGGTTCCGGGCAACCAAGTGGTACTAATGAGAGAGAAGACCGTCGTATTCAGCGTATGGCTGTGGCTAATCGTACTGCGTCTACAGCTGAAATTTGAGCTGTAGTTGGCACCACAGTGACACAACGAACTGTTACAAATCGGTTACTTCAAGAACAGCTCCTAGCCAGACGCCCTGTACAGTGCATTCCACTGACTCCAAACCACTGCCGTTTGCGACGTGAGTGGTGTCAAGCTAGAGCTTATTGGAGGACGGAGTGGAGATCTGTTGTGTTTTTTGATGAAAGCCGGTTCTGCCTTGATCGCAGTGATAGCCGTTTGTTGGTTAGAAGGAGGCCAGGTGAACGCCTGCTAGTGACCTGTCTGCGGCCTAGACACACAGGGCCACTCCTGGAGCTATGGTTTGGGGAGCAATTTCGTATGACAGCAGGAGCACTCTCGTGGTTATCCCACGCACCCTGACTGCAAATTTGTACGTCAGTCTAGTGATACAACCTGTTGTGCTGCCATTCATGAACAGCATTCAAGGGGGTGTTTTCCAACAGGATAACGCTCGCCCTCATACCGCTGTTGTAACCCAACATGCTCTACAGAGTGTCGACATGTTGCCTTGGCCTGCTAGATCACCAGAGCTTTCTCCAATCGGGCACATATGGGACATCATTGCACGTCAACTCCAGTGTCATCCACAACCAACGTTAACCGTCCCTGCATTGACCGCCCAAGTGCAATAGGCATGGAACTCCATCCCACAAACTGATATCCGATACCTGTACAACACAATGCATGCACGTTTGCATGCTTGCATTCAAAATTCTGGCGGTTACACCGGTTACTAATGTACCAACATTTCACATTTGAAATGGCTCTTCTCGCAAATGGCTCTACCTGCGATCTTGAAACTTTAATCAATTAAATGTGTTACCTAGACAAATGCATTCCTAAAATTTCATTACTGTACAGCAATTTTTTCTTGGTGTTGGGTTTTTTTTCCATCAGTGTTATATACTGAACATTGTTCTGCATATTATCGATACCACGCAATATAGTATAATATATGTGTGCTACTAGTGTGTACGCGCGTTAATGTGTGTGTGTGCGTTAATATGTGTGTGTGCATTAATGTGTGTGTGTGCATTAATGTGTGTGTGTATCACAATAATTATTCTTAGTTAATAATTATTCATAACAGAAACTGCAAAATGATGAATCAAAAAATTCTTCGGCATATTTAAAATGGAAGCCTAATTGCTCGTACCAAAAGTCTGGTGTTTAAAACAAAATTCAAAAAGCATAAAAAAAGTGGAAGAATATAAAGCCTTAATGAATAATATAGGAAACAAAAATGATAGTAACTTATTTTATAATAGTAAGAAAAATTGTAGATATATATTTAATTTATTTAGATTATAGATTTTTATAGTTTTTTTCGTTTTCCAGATTTTTTATGGAAAAATGAAAACGATTTTTTTCCTTTTTCTTACATATTGATAAAGCATATCTTTTTGAAGTTTTATGCTTATTATTTCTCTCAATATTTGCTTCGTTTAAAGCAAATAATATCTCTTGAAGTCATGAAACTGTTGGTATGTATGAAATAAAGTGATGCAATACTTTCAAAACTAGCGAGAATATCCAGACCTCGGAATGAAAAACATGCGTAATGCAACTTGCCTTATTAGTACGAAATATTCCAACAACATTTTTATGAAATCTCTACGATAATGGTAGGCACTCAGAACATTGGACAACATCGTTGTTAAAACTTACAATATCTTATACGAATAGTATTTCTCCAAAACTTTTTTTTTTACTTTTTGTATACGAAATATAACATTTTAATTATTGAAGTAAGAAAACGTATTGTGGTTCTAAAAAGATTATCGCAAAGTTTCAAAATATCCTGAGATCTAAAAAATCATTTTTCAAATTATGTCTGTCATTTTCTTAGTGAGCACGATAATTTAAATAAGCTTTAAATTAGTCGAGAGAAATTAGTTTTGAGGCGTTAATACCAAATTTGTAGATTTCTTTCACATTTTGAACGAAACCCACAGGTGGGATATTTATCTGTCCAATGGAAAATTGATTTTAGAGAGCATAGCTACAGAGCTACATTTAGCTTCAGAGCATAAATTAAATGGAAACAGTTTTACCATTTAAAGTGTGGATGTAATAAAAAAAATTGAACCGTTTTTATTAAAAGTTTGGCTATCTATCGATCAATACACTCACGCGCATATAAACACGATAGCTTAAAAAATCCAACGACTTTGATAGATTAAGTCTTAAATGTGATTTAGCTATTATAATTATAATCAATCGATCCAAAACATGCTTTTTAAATTTTTTATCGTTTCTTCTCAATTTTGTTCAATCAATTTTCTTCACTACACTAAGAAGTAAAAAAGCTCAAGTGAAATCCTCAAATAAGTCTGTTCCTCAATAATACAAATTTACTAATAAGTCTGTTTTCTATTGTCGTTTATGGCCTTGACTAAAATTTGCTATTTTTAAAGGAAAGATTTTATATGGGGCAAAAAAAAAACTTTTATTAGGTCGCATGCGAGAAATTTTTAGAAAGACCAATCCTTTCTCTAATTGCCAAATTCAAGTTTCACAAACAAAAAATTTAAGATAAGCATCTAATATCTAAATATCGAAGCAGGCTTAATCTGATTATCCCTTGATTGTTTCAAACCGGTTTAAACTGGTTGATGACTTAAATTAATTAAGAAAATTCTTAAGAATTCTCAGAATGAATAATTTGAAAACCGAGTTGTTACTTTAGTTGGCTAATAAAGCTCCAAATGTGACATCCTTCTGCATTATTTTCTAATAACTTTGTTGTATAAAAAGTGATAAATCACCAATTTGTTGCCTACGCATTTCGAGGCTTCAAAAACTTCAAACCAAAATCTCTCAAATGATAGAAAAATCACAGAACTACTCTAGGATATGTCATTTTAGGGAGTGTTATGGATCGATTGTTACGTAGCAATGTAGATTTCACTGTAAACTGAAAAGAGTCGCCTGTAGTAAATAGATTAACAATCGGTACAAGAAAATTGTAGTAAATGGCTACATATAAAAATTAAAAAAATCACTGGTAGCCATCGTAGATGAAAATGTTGGGACTACCCAACAGTTTTCGAATGCAACCTTACGAAATCCGTAGCCAAACAAAGCAGAAGATTTGGAATTTTTCTGGCAATGGTATTGTGAATGCTAAAACCTGATGTTACTCAAGTTACTTTTCAAGATCTGCAAGATCGATATGCTAAATGCTTAAATCTAATGTATGGTAATATACAGGGTCAAATATACAGGTCTCATAAACCTTACCCGCGGCTTTTATCCCTTAAATATTGATCAAAGACATATGCTGTAAATTACAAAGTTGCATAAAAATGGTTCAAAATGTCATGAAATTGGTTAAAATTTTCAGTGGATTAAACTTTAAAAAATACAAAATTTAAATTTCTATACCGAACCTGTAAAAAAAAATTATCAATAAGTATAATGAACCTCGTCCTCTAATTAGATCTTGTACAAAATTTCAGAATTTTATCATGAAAACTCTCAAACATACACTGAAGTAACAAAAGTCATGGGATAGCAATATACAAATATACAGATGACAGTAGTATCGCAGCGAAAAAGTATAAATGCGCAGTCCGTTTTCCAGAGCTTTGTGTTCAAGTTATTCATGTGAACAGGTTTTTCGTGATTTATAACGGTACGACGAGAATTAACAGACTTTGAACGTGGAATGTTAGTTCGAGCTAGACGCACGGGTCATTCCATTGCGGATATCGTTAGTGAATTCAACATTCCGAGATCCACATTATCAAGAGTGTGCCGAGAGTATGAAATTTCAGGCATCACACCCCATCATGGACAGCGCAGTGGGCGACCACCTGCACTTACCGACAGAGACCGCCGACGTCTGTGTAGAATGGTTAATGTTAATAGACACGCAACACTTCGTCAAATAACTGCAGGAATCAATGTGGGACGTACGATGGACGTGTCCGATAGGACTGTGCGGCGAAATTTGTCTTCCTTGGGCTATGACAGCAGAAGACCGACTCGAGTGCCTTTACTGACAGCACGACATCGCCTGCAGCGACTCTCCTGGGCTCGTGAGCATATCGACTGGTCCCTAGACCAGTGGAAAACCGTGGCGGGGTCAGATGAGTCACGATTTCAGTTGTTACGAGCTGATGGTAGAGTTCGAGTGTGGCGCAGACCCCACGAAGCCATGAACCCAAACTGTCAGCAAGGCACTGTTCAAGCTGGTGGTGGCTGAATAATGGTGTGTGCTGTTTTTACATGAAATGGACTCGGTCTTCTGGTGCAACTGAACCGATCATTGACTGGAAATGGTTATGTTCAGCTGCTTGCAGATCACTTGCAGCCATTCATGGACTTCACGTACCCACACAACGATGGGATTTTTATGGATGACAATGCGCCATGTCACCGGGCCAGAACCGTTCTCGATTGATTTGAAGAACATTCCGGACAATTCCAGCGCATGATCTGGCCACCTAGATCGCCCGATATGAATCCCATCGAGCATTTATGGGACATCATCGAAAGATCCGTTCGTGCCCAAACTCCTGCACCATCCATACTTTCACAATTATGGACGCCTATACAGACAGCATGGCACAATATTCCTGCAGAAGACTTCCAACGACTTGTGGACTCCATTCACCGGGAAAAAGGAGGACCAACACGATATTAACAGTCATCCCATGACTTTTGTCACTTCAGTGTATATTTAAAAAAAGTTGATAAAGAGTCATTCACAAATTAAAGTGCAAATGTTTACAGCTTCAATGCAGATACTGCTACGCAGGAATGTAAAGGAGATACAATAGGCTTCAAATCTTTAGTTTCAAAGACAGATTTCAAACCTATGTTTCCTGAAAAATACTTTAAAATTTTACATCATGAATGACAGAATATAACTTTAAAATACCAGAGTCAATGAATTTGTAAAAAAAATCCATTAGAAATGTTTGCATATGCAAATATACGCCTATGGATTATTTTATGGGATCATTTAAGTATAGTTATTTATTTGTCACGAAATGAATTGTTAAATGAAGCACAATTGCAACAAATCATTTTAGAAGGTTGTCCGTGACATCGTAAATTTGATAGAGTGAATAGCAATTTCATTAGACGTATGCAGCTATGTATTGACTGGATGGTAAACATTTTGAACAAGTTATGTAATCTTTCCTTTAAGTTATTATTTCTGCAAATTTTTAACGCTTTTGAACTAATAAACAGTAAAATTATTATATATTTATTCAGTCCTGACTTTCTTTGCTATTTTTTGTATAAGCCCTAAAACACGAACATCCGACATCATTTTTCTTCTTTGCTAACTCATATCCAGGCATTGAAAAGTGCTTTAAGTCAGCATTTATGTAGTTTCATATCTTTGAGAATTTTTGTGATAAAATGTTGAAATTTTGTACATGGCTTTATCAAAGGATAGGGCGCATTTTATTCATTGGGAATTTTTTATATGTTGTCCATATAAAAATTTTGATTTTGTATTTTTTAAAGTTTAATCTCCGGGAAATTTATTCAATTTTAAACATTTTGCAATTTTATAACTTTTTTACGCAAATTTGTAATTTACAGTATATGTCTTAGAATTATATTTAACGAATAAAAGCCTAGATCCAATAGCCAAAGATCAACGATTTGATATTTATCGCATAACAAACGGAATCTGCTGAATACATAGAAAGAACTTTCTTATCCATATTTATTATATATTATGTCTGTCTCTATACATAGCGTCTCAAAAACCTTGACCTCGGCTTTTATTACCTTGCATTAGAATTAGACATTTTAATTCGATTCTCTTTCTGGTTGCATTTCAAACATCAGAAAGGCTATAGTAAAATTCGAATCAACGTAAGAATGAATAACATAAATCTTATTCTGAAATTTCAAATTTTAATCTCCTTACCATTATATTGACTTCACATACTGAAATGGAAATTCTTTACAAAACGTTATTTGACTTAAAGATAAGTTGAGATGGTTACATCAAATTAACAATTGTCTCACAGCTTGAGAGAATCAGCTAGAAATGAATTTCTCTAGTTTTCCCTATAATTTTCAATACTTTTTGTCTTCAAATAATACAATGAAAATTATTGCAACATCTTGATATCTTCCTCTTTTTGTGAATTAATATTGCATACTTATCATTTGAAGATACCGAATATCTGCATCATGTGAAGATTTGATCTTTTTACTGTATAGTCGAACCAAGTCAAATTCAGACTTTAAAAAAGGGATAAAATGCTAATGCAATCAAAATGCTGAATATTGTTAAATGAATTGTTTATTGTATATTTATTGCAATTATAACTCAAATAACGAAAATTATAAACTAAATCATTTTAACCAGAAATTATATCCAAATACAAAGCAAATAAAACAAAAATACAAAAAATAAAACAAAAATACAAAAAATAAAACAAAAATACAAAAAATACAAAAATACAAAAAATAATACAAAAATACAAAAAATAATACAAAAATACAAAAAATAAAACAAAAATACAAAAAAAATAAAACAAAAATACAAAAAATAAAACAAAAATACAAAGCAAATAAAACAAAAATACAAAACAAAAAATAATTCACAATCCAAACTCGGATGGATAAGATTTTAAAAACTACTTAATATTTCACATAAATTAGAATTTTATATGCAAGCCTTTGTGTATGTAGGCTTTTTTATAACCATTTTAAGAAGATTTGGACCAGCTTTATCCAAATATTTCGACCAGCTTTGGAAGATTTGGACTAGCGTCGGGCAGCAAGTCTTCCTCGTGATCTGGGCGCCTCTCGTTCGAATACCGGTTCAGGCCTGGTTGTTACTGTTTTACTGTGTTCTATCTGTGAGGTATATGAATATGTCCCCGTGTAAAAATTGTTTATGCAAGCGAATGTTATGCATGAAATAGCTAAGCCCCACGCTTGTCCGTAGTTGACGCTACTGAAGATACAAGAGACACTCACTCGACTTAAATCGATGACAAATAACTGTCAGTGGGCTTGTAAAATGTCATAAGTCGCAACATACACACTAGAAATTTAGACATTGATTACATCAGTTTTTCACACAAATTAGATTCAAGGTGTTCCCCTTCCTGTGACCATAATTTTATTTCATCTTTACTGGAAACGACAGTTTCTCTGACTTTTTTTTTTGAGATATTCTCTTGAATTTTTTATGGGATTTATATGGGGACTTTGGAGTGAAGTATTCATGATGTTTAGTTTAATTATATTAACCTCCCGCTTTGTAACCCCACTAGGGCTATTTTTGAACGAGCCTCGTAATTTTGAACCACGATCAGATGACGAGGACGACACCTCAACTGGCACTCCCCCTCTCAAAACTTAGACACCCCACCAATGGGAGGATATTTGGTCTCGACGGATTTAATGTGCTCCTGACCCGTTTACGCGGTGGTTCTTCGATGAAATCGGATCTCGAACCTGCAACTCACCGTTTCCGATGTTGAGACCTTACCACCAGGCCACCGCGGCCGGGTTGTTCATGATATGAGTATAATAATATAGGAGCCAGAAACACACTCGAGAAATTTTATGATTCGAAGGTATTTTGTCAAAATCCCAAATTGTTGTCGAAAGTTTCTTCAAAATGTTACAAATTTTTCTTTAAAATGATTCTCTGGCTCCTTCTCCTTCCCATAAAATGTGGATGAAAAAGATCCTCAGACCGTTACTGATCCAACGCCATGCTTCACAGTTTTTTTCCAACTTTTGGGGCGCAATTCTTCGTTCAGTTTTCTCCAGATGTAAGGTTTCCCAACAGATCCGAAATGTTGAATTTGCTCTCATCAGTAAATAAGACATCTTTCCAATGAGGAAAATCTTTTTTTTTTGTTCACTCTTCTGGTGAATTTAAATCTTACGAATTTATTTAGGTTACTTATGAAAAGCTTTTTTCTCACTTTTTTTTGCCGTTCAGATCTGCTTTATGGGGTGCATTTTTTATTGTTGAAGGGCTGACTTTTTTTCCTAATTCCTTTTCAACAATAATAGCTAACATAGGAAAGGATTTGCTTCCATTTTTCTTTTTAAATATTGTTCTGTACTGCCATACTGTACAGTATGGCAGTCCAGACCTTAGCTAAACAATAGTTAACAATTAAAATGAAAGAATCCCAGTATTTGCGAAAAAGAGGCTGGAATTCGAAACACAAACCAACCAATCAGAGGCTCTGCCAACTGATCAACAGTGGCTGCTAGCTACTCTATTTTATTCGGCAATATATATGTACATACTGTTTAAGTATGTAATACTGCCGTAAGTCTTTTTACACCTAATTATTGGTTTTAGTCCATTTTATGACATCATGGACCGTTGAATGACTTCTGTCAACAAGCTCTGATGTCTTTGGCACAGATTTTCTATCGTCTATATCAGAGGTGTCCAAACTTTTCGCGGCACGGGCCGGATCGAAATTAGATCCATGTTATACGGGCCACATGTATATAGAAATTGAAAAATATCATTATGAGTAAAGTAGCATTAAATACTATTAATTAATACTGTTTTATTGTAACTTGAAAATACAAAATACTAAACAAAGTATAATTATATAATTATTTTATATAAATTGAAATATTTTCATGCAACTTCTAATACGAATGATGAAACTGTTTTTTTTTTGTTGTTGAAGAATGTCTTTATAGTTGGGATCAAAATTTGTTACACTAATCATAAGCAATGACTGCAAATGATCATCAGATAAATTTGCTCTATATTTTGATTTGAGATACTTCATTCGAGAAAAAGTTTGTTCGCACACGTAAGTAGTCCCAAACATTGAAATGAATTTACGAGCAAATTTCTTCAAATTTGGAATATCTTTTGCATCCAAATATTTATAAAAATCTATTAAGTTTCCTTCCTTGTATTTGTCCTTGATTTGTTCGTTTGCTTGAAGATCAATAATTTCTATTTGAAGCTGGCTTGAAATTTCAGCAACGCTGCAATCAAATGGATTTTGGAACAGCCGAATTTCTTTTGAATTCATGTCCAAATCAGAAAATCGCTTTTGAAATTTTTCTTTTAAATCGGCGATTATCTTTACTTCAAATGCAATTGGAAATTGCTGATGCTTTATTTACAACAAAACAATAAGACACTGCTTATCGTCAAAATTCACATGCGTATAAAATTTCTTTTATGTTTGAGTTACCGAAATATATTTTTTTATTTAGTCTTATAACTTAACAGCGCGATAGACATTTGTGTTTGGTCAAGTATAACAACTCCGTTTTGTTTGCCACGTAGTTTTTCGATATACCTTTATGAAAATGAAAAGGTTTGGGCGAAAGCATCATTATGTTTTAAAACCCTCCGCGGGCCGGATAAAATCACTTGGCGGGCCGGGTTTGGCCCGCGGGCCGTAGTTTGGACACCTCTGGTCTATATGCTTAATAACCATGTTTCTTAAATCAATGTTCCTTTGCCTTGACATTTTAATTAAATGAATGTTTAATTCCCTATTAAATGAAAATAACACAGTTGGAAAATACGCCTAAATAACTATAACGTTAACCATAAAATTGGCAGTAATTTTTATCTGGGATTTAATAGTGAGATATCCGAATTTAACTTAGGATTCTATTTCACAAATTTTATTTTTATGTCCGAGTTGTTAATCATAATTTATGAATTTGAACTACATAGCTTTGTTCTTACCTATACATTAAGTTCACGATTAAAAAGGTCCTTTTCGAGTGTTTCTAATTCATTTCAGTTATTTCCAGTTAGTTATTATAATATTTGGGCAGAAAGATTAAGAGTTCTTAAAAATAAGAAGAGATTTCAAACGTAGAATTGGATTTGTATCTTATTTTCAGCATTGTAATGTAGTTCTTAAATTATCAAT
The DNA here is from genome assembly GCA_026543055.1 of Argiope trifasciata. Taxonomy (NCBI): domain Eukaryota; kingdom Metazoa; phylum Arthropoda; class Arachnida; order Araneae; family Araneidae; genus Argiope; species Argiope trifasciata. The sequence continues at coordinate 251,709 of JAPMOQ010059118.1, read as the reverse complement.
TAAGCAAATCAAAATTGTTCATAATGAAATTTTGGCTCATATTTTAAATATCTATAATTTTTGTTTTATATTTTGAACTTTTAATATTTTCAGCTAATATTTGACGGACAAAGCAATCGGAAAAAAGAATTATACTTATATTATGGAATCCTCTATTTTCTTATAAATCATATATATCTATTAAAAAGAGAAAAAGCGATTAAGCAAGAATGTTAATAATGACCTGTTTAGCATAGAGTTTTTCTATAAAAGAGCAACTTTATAAGAATTATTAGGATGAGGATCTTTATAATCCTTGTTAGGGGACAACAACAAAAATTTATATGCATAAGTCTTATTCTTATTCGAATGATGTTTATGAAGTTAATAACAGCATTCATTATCTGTAAAAGAAATTGCTTATGCAAAAAGGAAAAACTCTGCATGTATTACACTTTAAACAAGTAATATCTAAAAAAATTAATTTAACTTTGTTTTACTTTTATAAAAAAATCATTAAGAAGGGAAAAAAACACAATTTTTTACAAGAATTAAATTTGCATTGTTCACCTTCTCTTGGAAAATATTGAAATCCTTGCATTTTACTGATTGGGATACTGTCTGTAGCAAATTTCATTAAAAACTGCTAAAACTCTACTTGAAGTATTAAAAATGAATTAAATTTAATGAATGAATTAATATTTGAAAAAACTGTATTGACATCATCCACTACAAGTTTTAAAAAAATGCATTTGAACTTGGGTAGATGAATAAAAAGTATGTTTCATATATATATATATATATATATATAATGAGAGTGTGAACTAATAGTAGGAATTGAAAAATAGAGAAAAAGATTTAAAGCATTGACATTCAATTAAATTTATACCTTGAAATAATAATCAAATTATGTGTTTGTTCGGAAAGATTCGAATTAGATGAGAAATAAAATAAATGTAAACTGTTTATCGCAAAATTTTACTTAAAAAATTTGAAAAAAGTTCGTAAGAGAAAAGCTAATAAATATTTCACTGGAGAAAAAAATAAAGAAGGAATCTGAAAGAATAATATATCTGTAATATCGAATCTTATATTTCAATCACGTTCAGCAAAAATTAGATGCCTTGGTAATTCTGTTAAGCGTTTTCAGGGTCAAGTCGACCTCCATTCTTATCAATAGATAACACGTGCTCCATCCCAAAATAATCGCGTTTCTTCGAAATTAGGCCAAACAAACAAAAGCAAACAGTATGTCTTGGAATAATAGTTTAAATTTGGAGGAGAACTTTTAGTAAATATTTCGCTTTTATTAAATGTAAAACAAATTTGTAAAAAAAGGGAGTTTAATTATGCATTCATTATTGTGTCTTATAAATTATGTATATCTATTAAAAAGAGAAAAAACGGTTAGGTAAGAATTTTAATAATGACCTGTTTAGCATAATTATCTCTTTTCGGTAGTGACTTTATCAAAATAATCTCGCATTATTCACTGAACTTATAATTAATATAGGATTAAAAAATTGAAAGTTTGACAGCTGATTACGGAACTCTTTTCACATGTGATAAATGAAATGTTAAATTAAATTAAATGACATCGCATTAAAATAAGGAAAGTACTGTAAATTGAAATTCACAACTCATTTCATGATATCTATAAAACTAGACAATTGCTTCCCTACTTCACTGCACTCTGCAGCGCATCGAACTACGTAAGTAAATTTTAATTTAAAAAATATGTTTAAATTTAGAGAATTGCATTTCTTTTTATTTCTTATTCATTATGAGCCATTTTTTTGTATTAAGCGGAGAAAAAAAATCATTATTTCATTTGGAAAGAAAATTGTGGTTTTTGTTTTTGGTTGAACTTAAGCAAAATCTTTAAAATTAAAAACATCATAAATTGCCAAATATAAGTTTCATCTTCAAAAGAAAACGCAGGAGTAATAAAAAAAAATATTTCAATTACTACTTAGATCACAAAGAATTTTTTTAGCTCAGTTATTTTTTATTAAATAATTTTCAAAAAATTTACTAAGCATAAAAAAATGATTGATTTTCACAAGAATTGAACTCACATTCTTCACCTTCTCGTGAAAAATACTGAAATCTTTACATTCTACCGATTGAACTACTATCTGTTGATTTCAATGCTCATTAAAAACTGATACAATTATTTAAAGCATTAAAAATTAATGAAATTTAATTAAGGAATTAATATTTGAAAAGATAACTTTACATCGAGTGTCATCCATTACAAGTTTAAAAAATGTATTTGAACTTGAGTGGATGTGTAAGAAGTATTTTATTGACGATTGAAAGTTTGAACAAGATATATTGGGTGAGTACGAACTAATAATCAGAATCGAAAAAAAAGACATATAATGGGTTTTGAAATTAACAACAGTTCTAAAAATTCAAAAACTGTCATATACAGTTGCTTCCATGTTTATAAATAATGAGGTATTTTTATAATAAAATTGGAATTTAAATTTGATTAGAGAAAATATTAAAAATATTTTCTAGATTTTTTAATTATTGAAATTTTGGAAATGTTATTTATTAATTAATCAAATTACATTAATAAATAACAGTTAATAATAAATTGATATTATTATTCAAATTTTAATATTTTGCCGCACAATGCCTTTCACTTTGACTAATTATAGTATGAGTCTCTTTTATAAATTCTTAATTAAATTTATTTTTATATTTGAGAGCTTTGCGACCTTAATTTCTTATGTGTGATATATACACAGTCTCAAAAATTTTTCTAAAGCATTTATATCTTCAAATTAAAGCATTTTTTGTAACAGTTTCTATAATAATAATTTTCAGGTATCGAACTAGAAGTCAGCAAAATTTTAAGAACTTTTTGAAAAATATTTTCATACAAATGGTACAATTAAAGGTAATATTATAAAAATATTATTATTAAGCATATTAAAATTAAAATAATCAAAGGACATTTTGCTATCGAGGCCAAATTATTTGTTGGCTTGTCTTTTTAAAATATTCATTTTCCTTTTTTGCAGGAGTAAGGTATTTTTATAAGACTAATAAGAATTATTCAGTTAGGAAAAATATTTAAAAGGTTTTCAAAATTTTTACCGCCGAAATATTTGAAATCATTATAATGGCATTTAAAAAGTTTGATAATAAATTGATTTTATTCAAATCTTAATGTTTAACACATTGACCATAATACGTATCTCAAACTGCCAATGAAATTTCTTTTTGGTGTTTGAGATATCTGATATATAGTATTTGATATTTTTGATTTATACTTCTTATCTGTGATACATACGTCAACTTATAGGTAAGATATATAACCCTACAGTCTTAAATATTTATCTAAAGCATTTATATCTTCAAATAAAAATATTTTTTTTTGTAATATGTTCTGTTATGACAACATTCATGAACTAAAATATGTATCAATAAAATTTTGAGAAGTATTTTTATAAGAAAGGAAAAATTGTAAGTAACATTACATAAAAAAAATTCAAGCATATTATTATAAAAATATAATCATTGGAGATTTGCTACTGATGACAAATTAGTAATAAGATTTCCTTTCTAGAAGAATATTTCCCACTTGCATGAAGAAGTCCTATTTGCAATAAGTTGACTTTAATCTAAATATCCATTCCAAATTGTTATTAATAATTTTAATTTTTAATTTTCATTTAATATAGTAAAAATTACAAAATATAGCAAATGAAAGCTACTAATTATGTTTTAATACTATCACAACTAATATGAGGGAAAAGTTTATATAATTCCTTTGTGCAGAAACTGCCCCTAGGATATGATATATTTTATGTCATGGAATTTAAAATAAACTGATTTTAAATCACATTTCCATTATAAGTTAACATCCGTAATTTTGATTTAGTAAAACGAGTACTAAAAGGTATCGCTTATAGAAATTATTAATCCATTGTACTGAGATAACACTTATTTTAGTGTGGAATATTATGCATTAAGACTGAGCTGGAGCTATTTCTACAGCTTACCTTTCGCTTTAGCGACTCCCATTTTATTTTCTAAAATTGCTTTAACGAAATCAGAAGCCATGCCTATTTTCAAACGAATGCTTAATCATTGCGACTGAGCAGAAAGTATCTTTAGAATATAATGTTTCTTATATGGAAAATGAGATATTTCTATAATATTAGTTAATATAGATTTTCAAAAAACCCACAGATACCTGGAAGCTCTCCTGATCGATAAAACAAATTAAAAATCCTCATTTCACGAATAAAATCCTTTAAGTTTTTCAGGACAAGTGTGTCATATATGTACAATCTACGAACGTTCTCACAGCCGAGCTTACCACCCGTGCATTGCTGGATTTAGTTGAGTTATATTAACGTCCCATTTTGAAGCAACACTAGGGCTATTTTGGGTCGAACCCCATAATTTTGAGCCGTGGTGAGATAATTAGGACGGCACTTGATCTGACATCCCACCCCTCTTCAAACTTTCACGCCACACCAGTGGAAGGATGTTTAGCCCGACGGATTTAACGTGCACCAGACCCGCTTACTTGGAGGTTCTTCTATAAATTTGGGCATCGAACCCTCTGGGCAACCCTACGATTCCAAAGCTGAGACCTTACCACCAGGTCATTGCGGCTTAAGCATCACTGGAAGTTGAGCTCATCGGATGGGTCAGACACATGTACATTTCAAGTTGAAATGACTTTTAACAGTAACTAAATCAGTTTCTTGTATCCATTGCTTTTGAAATGGAAATAGTTTTAGTATCCTGACTTCGGTTAGTTCATATTCTGACTTTATTTGGTATTTTGTTCGTCATCTGCTGATGGAAGGAGGGTAACTACAACGTAAATAAATAATTGGGTTCTTTAACTTTCCACATGTTAGAAATATTCCCGCGTTTCTGGTATTTCAGTTCTGTTGCACTTAGAACAGTATTCAGTTAAGTTACACTTACCTCCTTTTTTATTTTGGAATGTCTTGAATTCAATTTATTATAGTAAAAAAACTATATTTACCAGAAGGAGAAGAAAGTCTCACATTATGCATATGGAAATTAGTGGCACAGGGGTTAAAAAATAAATTCATTATATTGAGATCATTTTATTTGCAACATTACTTCAAATCCAGATATTCGCATTCAAGAATCCAGACGTGACTCTTTATTTTCTGTATGCCGATCTTGATACTTTTTTAAATGATTAATAAATGTAATTAACTAAGAAATAATTAACAATTTTGTTAAGATTTCTTTTATAGATACTACTTTTTTTTCAAAACATTCAGTTTTCTAATGCTTTTTAATTATTTATTTAATGCTGTATTTGACAGGTTGACAGTGATCTATGAAAAGATGAAGATCGTGGTGGTTCTAGTATCCTTGATGGCAATATTTTGGCCTACAACTGGATTATCATTGCCAATACCACCAGTAGTAAAGACCCCTTCGGGTATTATAGAAGGAATTTTTTCTTCACTTGATGGTGTGCCAGTAAAAGAATTCCTTGGGATACCGTACGCCAAACCTCCTCTTGGAAAACTGAGATTTCTAAGACCAGAACCCGTGAAACCCTGGAGCTATACCTATAAAGCGAACAAACAGCCGAATGCTTGCATGCAGTATACGGAACAGCCGTTTCCATGGTATGATAATATGACTGGTAAAAGCGAGGATTGTCTCTATTTAAATATATATACGCCTTTCTATGCCACCAAAGGAAGTAAGTTTCCAGTATTCTTTTGGATATTTGGTGGAGGTTTGACTCTTGGTTCGAATCGTCTAGACGTATATGATGGAAAAGCTTTGGCAGCGAAGGAAGGTTTGGTTGTGGTAACTATAAACTATCGTTTGGGAGCATTTGGTTTTCTTACTTCAAACTCTAGCGATGCACCTGGAAATGTGGGTGAGTAGAGTTTATATTATTTTTTTAATATTTGCTACATTTCCAATTAGGAACAATTATAATATAAATATATTAAAATTCGTTTACTATGGGAATTCATGGTGTGATATTTACAGTGCGAGTCTAAATTAATGGGAAAAACTTTAAGTGGTGGTAGAGCTCACTATAACAAACAATGATTGCACAGGACTATATGATAGGAAATGACACTTTGAGGCAGAAATACAAAAAAATAAAACATGAAATGAAACACATTATTTATTTATAACATCACCGTTAAATGATTTTTTACAGAAATGTCAACAAAAAATGCTCAAAATCGCAGCCATCGACAGTAATGCAAGCCTGGTAGCGTCGGCGGAGTGATTAGCCAGCAGATTCCCATACCCCTAGTATTTTAAGTAAGCATGCAGCCGTACTGGCTAGTGGAGCATTAAGTTCTTCAACTGAGTCATCTGGAGTCGTAATTGAGGACTTTCAAATACCTCCGTTGGGGAAAAAAATCAAGAGCCAATAAATCTGACAATGATGGTGGCCATCGAACTGGCCCACCACGCACAATCCAGTACCAAAAGTAGCATTCTAGCGACTGTTTTAACATTTTTTTTACGGAATCACTAGTTACTTTGCTCGTTAATAAATTCTGTTAATGTGTTATTTTTTTCAATTTGTGCCTCAACACGTCACATCTGGTCATAACTTCCTATGCAATAATTGATTATTATCGTGATCTCTACCACCCCTCAAAGTTTGTCCCATGATTTCAGACTCACCCTGTATAATCAATACAAAATATACTGTACATGTTGCTATGGATTTCATTTATGTACTTAAAATAAATATTTGAATGTTTGCTTGCAACATTTTCCTTTACAATTTGTACAAATACTTCCTCAGGATCTAAATTGTATTTTATTTATAAAATATTTCTTTATTTTTAAATATCTAGCAAAAAAAACAAATAAATCTTTTATAACGTAACCAAAACCAAACTTAATCTTATCTTAATTGATAAATCAGTTAATGATTTCCTACTCTTTCTTCTTAGCCTCTAAATAACATTGTTCTGTATTCGGGACTATTTAACTATGCTTTGTTGCTTTCTATAATCATATGCTGGAGAGTATATTACAAAAAATGTCCAAAAAGTAGGTTCCGTTAGTGTGAAAAAGAAGAAAAAATCGAATCTGTAGTCAAATGTACTTAATTAATTATGAATTGTAGCTAGTGATTTACTTTTTTCATTCAGCACATTAAGGTATTTATTATAAATACTAACAGTTTTTGTGTGTCCACATCATTAAAGGTAGCCATAATGAAGTTGTTAGCTACCTTCCATGATGCTATCACATTTTGGAATGTATTCCAAATTAGACTCTTCATTGTCATCAAAACGCTGTCAACTCAAGAATCAATTCAATTGCAAGTATATATAAAAGCGATTTCGGCACCTGGTAAGAATTATACTACCGATTATAATTTTTTTCGATTCAAATCAAAGGATTGAATGAGTCACATGCCCTGAATCTTATTTGCCAATATTACAAAATATACTCAGAGCCATAAATTAAAGATAATTCAGAGTCACTCGGAAATCGAACTCTAAAATGCGTATATCACCCATAAAACGACAGCACACGCCTTAAAAAATCAATTGCATATTGCAGAAGACCTCCAGATGATACCGATAGTACGTCACAGTGATTAGAGTGAAGAGAGTAATGTATACAAAATCTAGGCAAAGGAGTAAAATTGCTCGCAAGCGCTTTATAAGTCTTTCAGTGAAATAACGGCATAGTGATGTCATAAAGGACGCATTTGGATGATTTTTACGTGGTAAAATTATCGGCCTTTTGGAATGTGGGCATACCCAGCTAAAAGTATCCGAGGAACTTGAAATCCCCCAGAGTGTCATCTTCAGGCTTTGGCAGCTATTCCGAGGCGATAGTAATGTGAGTAGATGTTATAGCACAGGTGGCCTCCGAGTTACGACGCCGAATGAGGAACGATATTTGGCAATTACTGCCAAAAGAAAGAGATGGAACACAGCATTATACTTATCGCCTCAGCTCTCTCCAGCCACTGGTACGACAATATCAAGGCAGACCCTGTATAGATGCTCAAGTCAGATTGGTCTATATGCTCATAAGCCTGTCATATGTATTTCACTTGCTGCAACCCATTGCAGTCTGTGGTTATCCTGGAATAGAGAGCATGCATTGTTGACACCGCTACAGTAAGTTTGTGTAACGTTTTCCGAAGTGTCCAGGTTTAGCTTGCAGTCTGATTCTCACCGGACTTTCACACGGAGAGCTCTACATATCCGTTACCACTAAGAGAACATCATTGAAAGAAAACTGTTACAATAGTGTAGAATTGTTCTTTTGGGGAGGAGTTATTTTGGGTTCCAGAACAGACCAGCATTTTCAAATTGGAACAATGACAGGCCAAATATGTAGGGACGCCATTCTGGAACAATAGGTACGTTTTTTTAGGCACAATGGGCACAGAAATCATGTTTATGTCGACGCCTGTCCTTTCCGTGTAAACACTGTAAACAAACAACTTCGATCGGAGGATATCATTCCTGTATGGATTTCCCAGAATTCTCATAGGACTTGAATCCAATAGTGTGGGATATGCTTGGCCAACGAATTATGGCCCGTCAACTCCTTCCTACATGTCTGCCGGAGCTTCAGAAAGCATAATGAGTGATATAATATTCCCCTAGATCAGATCGATATTTTGATAGCATGTACGCGTTGTACCCAGGCGTTGTACAGCCTGTATTGCATCGTCTGTTAGATTTACAATGCATTAACCAACATATTAACCATGCAATATTGTTTTTTATAAATAGGTGTAATTTTTTGTGATTTGCGTCAGGGATCAAAATATTGCAATTTTTTTAATGATATCAAACATAAAGCATCTTTATCTTTTGTTTAATAAATAAGCGTTACAAATGTCACATTTGCTTTACTTCTGACTCTTTCTCATCCTGAACTTGCATTATACTTAATTTTTGAACATGGATCTAAAATGGCACTATCATTAATCAAGCCAAGTCTCTTGTTCTTGTTTCTCAAAGCTGTATGTTAAGGGACTCTGAAAGTTTTATTCCTGGTATTTTCTTGGCTAACTTCGAAGGCAGCCACTATCTAAGATGTTGGCATACAAAATTTGTTTCCCTTTACGATAAATATTTAGAATGATGACTAACAATGTAGAGAGGATGCGTAGTGTGTACAATTCGTTGAAGGATCTTTTAACATATGTATCTCCGTTTTTTACGCACGTTTTAACTTATTTTATGAACAAATTATCTTATATTATACAGGTTAAGTCATACCACTTTTGAAATTTATCTTGCACCAGGACATGTATGGGCAAATAATACATGTCTAATATTTCCTTCCATGTATGTAATATCACACAATGTTAGAATGGTGAAAACTGGGATGCATCAGAAATTTGAATACAGGTTTGTAATCATATATGTCCTTGAGCTCACAGTCAATGACGAAGAAAAAATATCGTTTGATTGATTTACAGGTTTCGTTTTGTGCTTCTGTCAGTGGATTCAAGGTAAGAAGCTGATATTTTTCGATAGCAGAATCAATATTACGGATAAATATGTGCTCTCTACCAGAATATTTTCCTACTGGTAGAGAGTACATTTAATAAACTCAGAGCTCTCAGGAATATTAATATTTTTATTTTTGTAATAAAACATTTAAAATAGCAATTCACTGCATCATCATTTATAATTTTCATTTGCTCTTTCCTGGATTTATCTAGTGAAGAACTCGCAATTAAATACCATTCTCTGATTCAATATTTTTTTGCTGACTTACTGTCAAATATTGGGGAATTTTCTGACGCATATCAAATTTCAAGATTCTATTTTCCACACTCCCATCATTTCTATGGTGATAACAAATCTTATATGTGGTATATTTATGACAATGAGTAAATAATATTACATTATTTTGGTTCATTGGTGCCCTTTGTGTACAATTATTATTCTTTTTCCTCCTTCCATGTCTTCCTTCCACATTGTTGAAATGATCTTGAAAGACTTTACGTTCTCATCAGAATCGCTTTAAAAATCGTTAAATATTTTCATAACGATGCGTAGATATTAAATAAACTAAGTCATTGTCAAGATATGTGTTTGTTATTTTCAGCATTGTTTGTATCCGTAATATTGATTCGTACAAAAATTATTTTGAAAAAGTTTTTCAGAGTTAGACAAAGACAGTTTAGGGTGTCTTAAGGTTTAGTATTTAATATAAGAAGGATTGATTCATTTTGAAAGGTAACGATAATAGTATTCTTCTAAAAAGGGATTCAAAATAGATCGTGCAATTTTCATATAGCTGCTACTTACAATTTTTGTAATAGACAAATGGAGAATAAATATATAACTTCTACTATATAAATATACAGTGTAAGTTATGACGTTTTATTTTATTTCTAATACGTTTTGATTGTGATTATATTTGATATTTTCAGTTGAGATTGATTGTAAAATAGAAAATTTCATTTTTTCCGAATCTTTTTCTCCTTTTGCTTAATCAAATGTTTAATTTTTTAATTCATTCTGCTTGTATAATTTTTTAATGAAATTGATTTAAAATGTAATGTGCTATAGCAAGATATTATTTTTATACTGTGTATGGAAAAAGAATTAGTAATTTCTTATTACATGTATATGTAGATGCTCTTAGATTTGAAAATTAGGTCTTCAACAGTGTTTATAAACAGCAGATATTTGAGAATATCCCACTTGAAGATCTTAAAAGGAAAAGATAAATGGTCTCTAACACCATTTTTATGAAAAAGATTAGTGATTTTATTATGAAAGGGACACCAGAGATTTCCTGCAAAGATTTACAATAAAAATTATTGAAAAAATTTTTCCTAAAGTATCTGTGCCAGAGCATTGCTTCTAAATGAGACTAAACAGTATTAAGTCTCATTTATAAGTGATGATGACCAAAAAGTTCTCAAATTGATCATCTATTGATATTCACATCTAACACTTTTGACAGGATATATTTTAACACTATTTCTCTTCTTGAACAAGGTGGATGGCAACAATGCTTTATTGGATTATTTTGATAGGTGGGCAATATTTTCATCTGAATAAAACAATTTAATATAGGCTATGACATTACTTGGCAATCTGACAAACCTCAAGTAGAGTAGGACATTTTAGTGCAATCACCATGCTGCTATGTCATATCATGTGAAAGCTGGACTTACGTTTAAAGAGAAAATTTTTCCTCTTGGATGTTATGCCTCTTGGATGTTATGTGCGGGTACTGCTAATTGTGTATAATTCGATATATTATATTAGGTTGTTCGGAAAGTAATTTCGTTTTTTCCTGACAAAGGATTTAATTGCATTTTTCGCACCCAATTTCATA
>JAPMOQ010059118.1:224623-239987 GCA_026543055.1 Argiope trifasciata | reverse complement strand
ATAATTTATTCATTAAACGAAAATTTCTTTTCATTTTGACAAAAAAATACGAAATTACTTTCCGAACAACCCAATACAACTGATGCGAATATCAAAGACGGCCAACCTCTCCCGTATTTCTGATAAACTCGATTTTTCATTATATTAATTAGTCAGATCTAATAAAATTTAGTAAATAATTTATATCTATTAAAAGAAATGATATCCCATTATGTAAACACTAAGTATTGTCTCCGTATTATAAAAGACATATTCAACATCATCAAATATACAAAGTTGCGGTGCGATAGGAACAGAGCATTAACAAAGAATAGAAAAAAAATTCGCTATGTCAGAAAGTATCAGTTTACAAGTATAGTGATTTGATATTATTATCTTGCATTGCCTCCTGGTTTGAACAGTTTGGTTAAAAAACAAGTAATATATTTTTAAAAAATTAAGTTTTTTTTAATTTTTTGACTTACGTAGGTCAAGAAAGAAATTTTTATTTTACTTATTTTTTATTAAATAATCCCAATTAATATAAATATGTATTTACATATGACAGAATCACAATATTAAATGGCAAAATAGGAAGCGAATTTCCTTGCAAATTTCCATTCTTATTTCTGCGCATGGTGTTGGACTATAATTGTTTTTTGTTGCTATTTATTCACTTTCTTCTTTTTTTTATGTTTCTAATTTATAAAGCTGATGTTGGTCTATCGTTTCTCATCGCAGGAATTGAACTCACATTCTTCACCTTCACGTGCACAATACTGAAATCCTTTCATTTTATACATTGAGCTGTTGATTACAATTTGGTCCCGCCTCTTTACTTCAATTTTCATTACAAATTGCTTAAACTCTATTTAAAGTATTAAAAAGGAATTAAATTTAATTAATGAATTAATTTTTGAAAAAAACTATATGAACATCGAGTGTAATCCACTAAAAATTTTTTTAATGTATTTGAACTTGAGTGGGCGAATACGAAGTATTATATTGGTGATTGAAAATTTGAACAAGTTATATATAGGATGAGTGTGAACTAATAGTAAGAATTGAAAATTTTCATGTGAAAATTGTCTTTAAACAGCCACTTTAATAACAGATCTCCTGTACTTTCGTAAGTTAGTTCTCTATTTTTAGCTCGTATTTTGTTTGCTTTTTTAGGCCTGTACGATATGGTGATGGCGCTCCAATGGGTGAATGATAACATCGAATATTTTGGAGGCAACAAGGATAAAATCACTATTGCAGGAGAAAGTGCAGGATCCATATCCGTCAGTATTTTGTGTATCTCTCCACTGACCAAAGGCCTGTTCAGTCAAGCGATCTTGGAGAGTGGTTCGGTGACTTATTATAAATATAATGGTTTGAGTTACAATCTGGATCTAAGTGAGAAAGTTGCAGAAACTGTTGGTTGTGCAACTAAGGATTTTACAATTTATGATCACCCAGAGGATGTTGTTCTATGTTTAAGAAGTAAGCGAAACTTTTGAATTTGTTGTCTCATTTTAATTTTCTAGCCATATAAAGCATGCATAAAACCTTATATATGCTTTTAAAATGAGAATTTTACACAAGACAAAAATATATAGATATATAAAAGAATTTTTAAGTTTTTCTCTCTTGTTTATTTATTTTTACTTTCTTTTCGGTAGTGAAAGAATTTGATTTTTCGTTCTTTCATCAAAGATAAACTTAAATAAGAACTTATGTCAAATAATTCTTTGCATTTTTATTTTAGTAAGTGATAAAGTAATCCTAAAATTTAAAAAAAATTAGCCATTTCGCAGTCTAGGATCCCTACTGTTGTTTTATATATAATCCAGCATTCAATAAACCCATTGTCTGTGAAAAGAAGAATTTATAACAAAGGCAGACCTTCTTTGGCGAAATGTACGTTTTATTCCATAGAATAGCTACAGTTACTTCCTCTTCATCTGTAAATGATTCAATGAAATGGATGATGCTAATTTTTATCGATAGAGAGAATAATCCAAGATGCTAAAAATCATATAGCCAATAACTATGAGATACAGACTTCTGATGGGAGAATTTATATTCTGATGCACTGTCGTAACAACAATTGTTCGATGAAAATCGTTTTCTTGCCCTTGTTAAGAGATTCTGAGTACTGCTTGCTGTTCTTTTTTGTACATACTTTACTGGTGCTAAATCTACATGCCTTTACATTATAGGTATTATATTTATCTACCAAAAAAATTAAAAAGAAACGGCGTTATCACAATCAAATTTAGTTTAAATGACAGCTGTTCTGCAAACTCTAAACAATGTACAGAATATCCAAATGCCTTTTCTGAATTGTTTTTCTGTCTAAAGAGATGATTACAAGGATCTATTTGTTGATTTAACCTCTCAACAAGAAATGGCAACAAATGAACCTTAATAACATGCTCACTTTTTTTATGTGTCCATATTTAGCTAGAGAAAAAGGTATCTCAGAGTTTTTATCGTCACTAAAACAAAGTTCAGTAGCGAATATATTTAAATAATAAGTTCATTGTATTCAAAAACATTTAGCTGACATTCAAGTGCGTTTGAAGTACTAAAATGATAAGAACGAAGAAAATAAAGTAATAAATTTTAAAAAAATTTTATGGGTTCATTTGCTGAAGATTGCGATGTATATAAACTATGCTGCTCTTAATCAAATAATACAAAAATATAAATGAGAGAAACTATTAATATTTTATAGATTCCATAGAGTATTACAATTAAATTATGTACACAATTAAATCAACTGCACATACCAAGACATGATGCAGATAAATTTCTTAATATTTTTTCGAATTTCAATTTTAACTATTTTCTAACGAAATTTTTCAATTAACTTTTAAAACTCAGACATTAAATTCATTTATAATATTGTTTGGAATTTAATATTCAATGCGAAAAAAATTGCATGCCAGAAAAAAGGCAATTGTTGAATTTAAACGTAATTTTTAAGTGAAAATATCATTACAAATAAAAATTTAAATCTAAAAAATTCAAATAGTTATATATACTTTTAATAATTAATTGTTCTGATTTTTAAAATTATTATGGTTTTTTTAATATCATATTCCCCAAATAATTAAGCACAATGTAACTTTTCTTGGGCATTCCACTTTTAAGCGCAGTGCAACTTTGTTAGGACATTGCACTTTTAAGCACAATATAACTTTTCTAGAGCATTCCACTTTTAAACAAAATGTAACGTTTATAAGGCATTACACTTTTAAGCACAATGTAACTTTTCTAGGGCATTTCACTTTTAAGCGCAATGCAACTTTTTTAGGACATTGCACTTTTAAGTACAGTATAACTTTTCTAGGGCATTTCACTTTTAAACACAATGTAAGTTTTATAGGGTCTTGCACTTTTACCCCCAGTGTAACATTTCTAGAGCATTCCACTTTTAAGCACAATGCTATACGAAATACAGTGCATAAGCAATTAACGAAACAATGCGAACAGAAAGCACGAGATACAAAAAACATCGAAGAAAAATTATTGTATTCAGACAAAAAAAAAAACTCATACAAACAAGCATGAGAAATTGTGTTACACGTAAGATATGCAAAAATGCATCTGACTGATAATTTGAATTTTAAAACTAATTTTAGAACTGCCGATTATTTTTTTCAGATAGAAATGCCACATATTTGACGAAGGCTCTTTGGTCTCTCAATCCACTATCAACTGCATCTTTATTCCCCCAATATGGCGATTCTCTGCTTCCAAACAATGCCCTTGATGACCTCCGAAATGGCAATTTTCACAATGTTCCCCTCCTCGCTGGAGATGTCAAAGATGAAGGATCTTTTCTACTAACCTCAGCATTTCCAGATGTATTTGGCTTCTTTGGCGAGAAGGATCCAAAAATTAACAAAACTTATGCTAGGACTCTGATGTCAGGCGCATTTGCCAATTTCACGGATCCACAAAAGTATATCGATTTCTATCTGAATAGTGTACCTGATGAAGACTATGACCAGATCAGAAAACAACTCTACGATGCGTATGGAGACACCGTTGTCTTGTGTCAAACAGTCTATTTTGCTGAGTGCTATGCCAAGAGGCAGAACAAAGTCTATTACTACGATTTCACTCATCGTCCATCCAATACACCTTGGGCAAAATGGATGGGTGTGGCTCATTTCGAAGAAGTACAGTTCGTTTTTGGTCGACCCGTACGGGTACCTAAAGATTACAATTCAGACGACATTGATGTGAGTAAAAAAGTGTTGAAAATATGGGCAGACTTTGTAAAAAATGGGTGAGTCATTCATTTTCCGTCTATAATGTATCAACCTGAAATAATAATTTTTTTTTGAGATATTTAATTCTATTCTGACATCAGCGAATTTGAGAGTGAATAAATAAATATTTGGTATTGAGAATATATTGATAAACCAATCTTTTTCTTGGTGTCTGAACTATCACAAAGATAGTATCTGCAAACTCTCAACTACATACGATTAATAATTTAATTTCTCTTTGTCGGTGACTCTCAAACCATGTTTATTGTGCGTGTTAGAAATTCATTCAAATTCACACATGAAGAGAAGATTAAAGCGAATATCTTTTTTTGCTGAAATTCTTGACCCTAGATGGTGCAACTGAAAAAACAAGAGGTGGTATCTCTGCTTAAATTGCTGACAAATAACTGTCAGCGGACTTATAAAGTCCATAAGTCACAACAACATTAAGGAGTAATTGAAAACAAAACTTTTTTTCTTGTTGCAGGAATTATCATTGTGATATTATCTACTAACGATCAACTATATATGATGAATAATGCAGTTTTATTTTTCCAGTGGGACTCAATTCTCGTTTATTATGCGTGTTAGAAAGTCACTTGAATTCACACATGAATTTCAATGAAGAGAATGGTTATAGCAAATATACTTTTCCCTAAAAATCGTGACTTCACATATTTGCGAAGTGAATATCCATTTAATGATCATATTTAGGAAATATTACAGATGTCTTTCAGTTATTCATTTTTTTCTTTAAATAGACTTGGCATGTTAACCTTACAGTGCATCGTATAATCAATTCGCTACACGATTTTATTTCCATTTATAAGATTGACCTTGACTCTCCTGAAGGGCAATAATGAGCGTATGAAAATCTTTCTTTAATGCTTTTTGATAAAATTTGGTACCGAAGTTTGACTATGTCTGTACTAAAATTAGATTTAAATTGGGAACTTGGCAAAACACTAAGATGGCTATTGCAAAAATAACAACAAAGGCTTTTTTGCATTGTAAAAAATGTATTGATAAAGGAGAACTTTAATTTTCACAGGAGAATTGGGGTAATTGATTTGTGTCATGGGGATATTGTTTAATTCATAATGTAGCCATTTGATATAATTAAATTTCTCTGGAGGGAAAAGCATTAAAAAGTTTTTTAAACCATTTTTCTAAATTATATGCAACAATTCAAAGAATATATATTTATTGTAAAAGAAAAGCCTTGTATTTTAGGATTCACTATATTTAAACTTATTCACTGATAATTATATTTTAAGATCATAGTGTCATCTTTAAACTCATGCATAACCAATGTTGAAATAAAAAAGTATGGGATTTTTTTAAAAAATATCTATAAAAAAACCGACTTTGAATGAAATATAATATTAAAAGTAGAAACTTATATCCAATTCAGGCGAAATACTTTAAAACGTCAGTTCTGTCAGTCTCAAATGTCACTCACAATTATATTTAAACTCCATCTTATCACAGTGACATCATTAATTTTTTGTATCACAATGTCATTATTAAACTTTCGTATCACGCCATCTCTAAATTCATGTATCACAGTGTCATCATAAAAACCATATAAAAACTATATTGAAATGAAAAATTGTTAGAAATCTATAAGAAATAAATGTTGAATTAAATATAATCTTAAAGGTAGATATAATTATATCAGATGAAATGTTATATTTTTCGAAACAAATTTCCTAATATATTTTTATTATCTTTCTTTACAGTCATCCAGATCGCTCTCTGAAATGGCCATTATATTCTAAAGAAAGTCACACGTACTTCACTATAGATAAAAAGAATTTTGGTACTCTCGGAACGGGTCCTCACCTTAAAAACTGCGACTTCCTGCGAAGCTATTATGGATTTTAGTATCTTCTGAAGGAGAAATATTGCCATTCGCAATATGCACGAAATAAAAGAATTCATATCAATCACCTTAAGATACAGACAGCTTTATATTGCTTCAAAATTTGATTGATTTAAATCAATCATTTTCGGTTAAATGTTTGAGTGATAAAATCTTGTTTTTATAATTTTTGCTTTACTTTAGTCCGTTTTAGTTTAGTTATAATTACTTAATAAAGTATTGAAATACTACAATGAGTTTGAATTCAAATCTATATTTGTCCAAACAAATTCACAAACACGAAATATTTTAATCTCAAAACCTCTAGTGTAATTTCAAAAAATTATCATAAGAATTTCAAGCTATTTCAACACTTAATGTATTAGGGTATTTAGGCATATTCAGAGTTTGCTTTGCCATTTTAAGCGTTATTGTTACTAACAATTTTTGGTCTATTGCAACTTATAATAGATTCCAAGAAAATTAGAGTAAAATTCAGCTCTTACATTCCCGTTTAAAGTATTTTCCTGCCATTTTCAACATTTTTTTCACAGTAAATAATTATTGAAAAATACCCAATAGTACTATCTTTTATATTCTCGGCTTAAGAGTTTCGCAGCCGTTTTCAGCCTTTTTTCTTTCAAAGCATAAGTTATCTAGAATAATTTTACACAATACTGGATAATATTAGCCAATATTACCTAGATTATACTTTATGCATTTATCCGCCATTTACAGCACAAGTTTCGTCTCTTCCAGCCCAAAATGTGCCTGGAAAAAACGGCAATGCAAAGCCTGGACAATATTGAACACTTCAAAATAATATCCAAGCTTTCTTAGCATTTCTGCTTTTTTTTATCATTAGTCTGATCTTTTTCGATACAAAATCTATTAGGAGAAATATGCAACAGAACTCAAATTTTACGTTCTAGTTTTAAGCATTTTCCTGACAATTGCAACACATAATACAACTGTAAAAAACGATAATGTAAAACTCGGGCACTATTGTATGCGATACAACAGAACCAAAGTTTTACGCTGCCGTTTTCATAGCAATTCCTCTTTGTTTTTATCATTTGTTTGATCTGTTCAGAGCGTTACTGTTATGAAGAATTATTTACTATTGAAATTCATATTTTAAGACGCAACTTCGTAATTCTACGTTGTTTACTTAAAAAAAATGCTTCCAGTATCTTACAGGTTACCATAGCAATGGTAGAATCAATCTTGCGTCACCATATTTTTACAAAAAGTCAAGTTTTTATTACAGTGAATTAACAGAAAATATTTAAAAATTACAAAAAGGATTTATAAACTTATAATATATGCTGTAAAGATTAACAACTACTATTTGAATAAATATTACATAGAACTTATAATTATTTAGTCCTTCTTTTAATGTTACAAAAAAATACCGAGTCATTGCATATTACAGTAATTTAACTAATGTAGTCATTTAGTAGCTGAAAAACCAATATGCCGTCACTGGTTTCTTTTAACACAAAACATTTCAAGGGAAATATACAATAGTACCCAACTTTTATGTTCCTTTTTAAGCGTTTTCCCTATAATAATAATTTTTTATGCTTTTAGACATATAATCTATATAGAAAATTAAGCAACATTATCTAGTTTTTATATTCCCGTTTTAAACATTTTACAATATGTTTTTCGATTGACTCAGATGAGGTTACTGATGAATTTAATGTAAATGGCTTTCAGCAAATCATGTTTTCATTCTAATATCATCATTCGTTTTCTAATTCCTTAAAAAGAGCAAAATTTATCTGATATCTCAAGCAGATAGTATGTTGAAAGCTCAAAATTGAAAGTTTTAATACCAGTGAATGACGACATATATTAAATACTTTATCAAAAGACTGAATATTTTGTTAGATTTTTAGACTTTAAAAAAAAATATTTTTAATGTAGACCTCGGAGAAATTTTTTTTAATTTTAATTAATAAAAACTAAGACAAAGTTTTGATGATTTTCAACGTTTAACTTCCAAACATATTACACTACAAAAAATAATTTTTCATTATTTAAAAATACAAATTAATTATCTTTTCAATTATACCTATTTTTAGCATATAAGTTGAATTTATATTTTTAATTCATTTTACAGATATTTTAGTCGTATTTTCTAATAATTTATTTCACAAAAATAATATTAAAATTTAATCTGCAGGAATACGTTACGCTTGAATGGGAAAAATTAACTTTTATCAACGTGCTGCCATAATCTTGACAAAAATTTATATGAAAATATTAAGTTAATTTTTATTTCAAACTATTTTAATTTTATCAGGTGTCTATAGAAATAAAATATGACGGTGCAAGAGAAAAGTTTCTACGCACTTTCAAAATATCTGTTTTATTAACTCAAAAATTCAGTTCAGATCCCAATATTTAATTTCTACAGTTATAACGTCATGAAAATGTAAAGAACCCCACCGTTAGTTTAAACAAACAATTAGATTTGTTAGTACAAGGTAACGCTCAAGAGTCAAAATTTAACTATCTCTGGCGGGACTCTGCTTTTATACAAATATAGAATGTTCCAGAAATAACTCAGTATGCATATTTAAGGGAAATCTAGAACCTTCCAGACCTTAGCTAAACAATAGTTAACAATTAAAATGAAAGAATCCCAGTATTTGGGAAAAAGAGGCTGGGATTCAAAATACGAACCAACCAATCATAAATCAGAGGCTCTGCTAACTGTTCCTCGGTGACTGCTAGCTACTCTATTTTATTCGGCAATATGTAATTGAGAAAATGTTCTAAGGGAAGCAAATTATATAATTTTATTTTGTAAAGGAAATCGGATAGAATGCTTAAGATAACGCTACTATAAGTTTTGAGCCAAGCTGTTCAAACAAACTGAAAATATTTATCTTGAAACTATGCGATCACATGCAGTCTTTATTCCCTGATAGGTCTACAACTGCAAACCATCAATCCTACATCGAGTAACATTTAAAAATTAGGTTAGAGGTGTGGTTTCTCCAAAAGTTTATCGAATATACTCTATTAAAGGTAATGGCCCTCTTTACCACCGTATAAAATTGCAGACCTAGACAAAGCCACGAATGCATCGAGATAAACTTTCATTTTCAAAATCTTGAAGATAAAAGTTTTGTATTTTGTAGTATAGTAAAAAAAGATCAAGTAATTATTTTATTTGCCTTTTATTTACCAACTGAAATCAAAATTTGGAGCAGAACTACAATTTCAACTGTAATATAGCATATCAAGTTCTATTTAATTGAATCATTATGCTTTTCAAAATCCTTCAGATGAGCTTTCATAATTTGCTTTTTATTAATAAAAATCGATTAAACATTTTGGTCATCTTTTATTTAATAATGAAATATAAATTTGAACTTCAATTTTAGCTGTAAGATCGCATATCAAATTTCATTGAATAAAATAATTATGTTTATGAATTATTGTGCTTAGACGCATATGAAAATACAGATTGGCAAACTCTTTGATAGATTTGTTTCAAATTTAAAGCACAACTCTACTTTAGATGATAAAACAGTGTACCAATTTTTATTTATATGATTCTTGGCGTTTTGTAACTACATTTTCTATCATTCGTAAAAATAAAAGACTAATTCTCTTTGTATTGATCTCGTTAAAATATAACAAAAATATGCAAATTTGATATAAGGACGACATTTCAATTTCGTGTAATTTTCCTGCAACCATACAGATCCTCGGCGACCCGCTGGTAAGGCATCGGCTTCGGAACCAGAGGCTTTCAGGTTCATGACATTCCAAAGAAAAATCGTCTTGTAAGCGGGTCTGGAGTACGTTAAATCCATCCTCGCCAAACATTCTCCTACTGGTATGATGTGGAGAAGAGAGGGGGATGCCAGCTCATGTGTCGAGCTCGTCATCTGACAGCGGTTTAAATTTACAAGGTACTTCCCAAAATACCATCAATATAACTAAATTAAACTTATAACCATGCCAAAGTTGGTAGCCTTATCTTGTGGAAATATCTTCGCTGTGTCCATCCAGTGGCTTGCTTAGATATCTTTTGGTTGATAAATCTTCATAGAACCCAAATGACAAAGTTGGATGGGAGTGTTACATTTCTGGACATTAATTTTATCTGTCTAACTCAAAACCTTTGTGTGTTATCGAGTTTACAGATAGTCAGAACAACAGATTCAGATGCAGGTGATAATTTCAGATGTAAGTAATCCAAAGTGTAAAGAATTATCAAAAGTTCGAATTCATATTTTTTCACGATTTCAATAGTTTGTCTTTTATTTCTTTGTAAATAAGAATGACTTCTCAGAAATTTTCTGGGTTAATTGTACTTGTATAATATCAATCGTTATATCTTTGGCGAACAATATTTACGGTAGAAGTAGAATCAATTTGTGAGCGATCTTTTCGAAATTTAATCGATGAGATTCGGTTAATATAAAAGCATCAAAAGAAAAAAACGATAAGTAGCAACAAAAGAATATGTATTTCTCATCTTACTTTCAGATTGTCTAAATCCAAAAATTCATATAGTATCTCAACTGAGTTTAGAAATTTACATAACAAATTTCGTATATTTAAGTCAGTGCATTTCTTAGCCGGTATCTTGGCTTAGGGAAGTTCGCCTTACCCGTGATCTGGGCGTCCCGGGTTCGAGTTCTGGTTCGGGCTTGGTTGTTTTTCCCTTTTTTTCCTTATCTGTGAGATGTGTGAATGAGCCACTTTCCCCTTCTGTGAAAAGGGGTTGTGCAAGCATGTGTGTCTTCTTCATTTGAGTTTGAAGTCAGACTTCTGCCTTTGGGTGCTCAGGGGGTCTTTACCCCCAGAAACTACTGCATCCCCTTCCCGTGTTAACACGAACCCGTTATCATCATCATCAATGCATTTCTTAATTATTACGTGTTTGCATACTTGGGAAAATGCAATCCGGTAAGCGACTAACATCTTATTCAAAACTTTCTAACATCGACTAAAATTCAAAATTTGGCAAATATCTATATTTTAGAAATATTTGTGAATTACATTTCATTCACTTATTCCCTTCGATTTCTAATTATCGTACTAGCTTAGATACTGTTAGCCGGACGGACTGACTTACTCTGAGTGGTTATCATTCAGAATTTGATATATATCTATAAATTGAGAATAAGACTGTTTTCAGATTAGAGTCCATGTACCGAATTTCCTCTGCCCAACTTAAAGCGTTTTATAACTTTTATAAAGAGACATACATAGTTCCAAAAATATGAATTTAGAGCTTAGGAAGATCTGAAAAGTAGAGATTCGTTAAAATAACGATTCAATTTGTATTAATAGAAGCAAAAAATCAAAAGATATGATACTTTATTTTTGATTAAGAAATTTCCTTTACAGATAATACGGATTCTGTATATTTGTTTTTGTTGCTTTTCTTTAATGTCTCTAATTGAGAAAATTTGCTTAAAAATAATCAAAAATCAAATTCAAAGCGAGAAATTGATGATCAAATTGAAAAAGCGATTAAAAATTGCATTAGAAAAGAGATACTAACCTTTCAAAGCTAAACAAAACTCAATAGCAAAATTAAAAAATATTTTTCAGTTAAAAGTCCTTATATTCTCTTTCATATCTTTGTCTATCGTATCACATTATCTGTGTCAGATGGATTTAGCACTTAATAAGTGAAGAATAAGAAACAATATGCAGGAATTCGCAAGAATCGTAGATCTTATCTTTTTCTTTTCCGAACGCATTTTTGGCACAAATTCATATTACTCATGTTTAATTTCCCTTTAGTTTTCCCACTTTGGTAGCTCTTTCGCCTCATTTTGTGATCGTTGTCAGATTCATATTATTAAAGTTATTATTTCATCGTCTAGTGCTCACATTTGGAACAATGTTTTATTCTTTTTCTTCTTTCTAAGGTCGATTTTTGATGAACACATATGTTTATATTATATATTTAAGTATATAATTTTTGCGTAGTTTTTATTTTAGTCAAATCGTTTGAATTTTGCTTCTATTTTCATCCTTTGGTATGTTACATTCATTTTCATAATTGATTATATTGATTGTTATTTCTATTTTATATCTTTAAATACCATTTTGCAGAATTCTACGCTTCGAAAAAAAATTATAAATAATATAATGCATATTTTTATTCAAATTTTGCATAATTCTTTTTATGTTTCAAAGTTTTTGAACTGAATAATAAAAAACATAATTACAATTAATTAATTTAATTTAACTTTTTAAAATTCTTTTAGCGTTTTATAAAGGGAAAATCTTTGAGAATTTCATATTATTTATGAACCGAATTCCAATTTTGAATAAATAAATTTAAAGACAATTTATTTATTATTCAGAAAAAGAGGTAACATGTTTCCTATCTACAAATTTTTAAATATATGCTATTAGATAAAATTAATCCCGTTTTAACCAACAAATAAATAAATAATAATAAATGAACTGTTTTTTTACAATTTTCAATCTGCCTTACCTAATGCAGTTTTGTTTCATAGAAGTTTCAATATGTTTGAAGCAAAAATTCTAAATTAAAGTATTTTATTAAAATGTTCAAAAAAAAATTGTCATTGAAGTCGTATATTTTAAATAACACAAAAAGTTATAAAATAATTTAAGAATCATATTAATGATATGCCAATTTAATAAAGAAAAACACTAAAATATATAAATCAAATACGCTAACACTTCCCAAATTAATCTGAAAGCTCACAAAGTACTAAACTGAAATAAATAAAATAAAATAAAAATTTCATTAAGTTATTTAAAAATGGCATCAAATTTATAAAAAGAGAAACATCTTTCAAAAGCACGGCACCATTAAAAAAGTTACTAAAGTAAGGGTAAATTAGACTTGAAGGAAATTTTTCTGTCTAATTAAGGACTTATTTAAGACTTATTATTTACTCTTAAAAATAAATAAAAAAATATCATGAATGAAGTTTCATGTTTTAAGAAGCACTAAAATACATTTATATTAAAGTTACTAGCATAATAAAGTAAAGTATGTAAAATATATAGATAGCATATATTAGAACTATAAAATCAAACCAGAAATACCCAAAATACTAACTTGAAATATGTCAATAAATGGAATAGGCCCAAAAGAATTGGGCGATATTGTAAAATTTCTGAAAAGAAAAGTATTTTTCATAATCAAGGCACCAATTAAAAAAGTTTAAAAAAAGTTTAAAGCAGACTAGAAGGAAATGTTTCAGTTTTGAAGGTTTTTAAAGACTTATTATTCAGTTTTAAAGATAAAAAATTATCATGAATGAAATCTCATACCTAGTAGCATTTAAAGCTCTAAATACTTATTAATGATAAATAATTATTAACAATAAAATGAAGCACACAAAATATATAAATTATATACACTGAAACACCATAAAATCAATCCAAAAACATATGAAATAATAAAATAAAAATAAATAAATAAAATAAAAGGGCTCAAAGTCACTGACGGATGACATCACATTTCTAAAATCAAAAACATCTTTCAAATCCAAAGCACCAGAATGAAGCTACAATAAAAAGTTGCAGAGCGAGCTCGAAAAAAATTTCTCGGTTTTTAAGCAAAACTTCTGTTGGTCTTGAGAAATCAAATTAAGTACCTACTCAAGATTCTGACAACTTTTGAAAGCAGAAACCGTTATCTATAAAAGAATTGATAACAGCAGTGTAAAACAAACATGCAGCCTTCTTCACTGGCGTGTTGAAGATTAAAGCTAGATTTTTTCTAGTGGTAAATTGTTCAAAAAAAGGTAGAAATTATCTCAAGAAACTCAGTATTCACTATTTGAAATTCTCGGTTCATTTTGCTTACTAATAATATGTTGTTTATTTTATTCTAATCACATATGAGACTCCAGTAGCAATCCGTAAAGTTGTAAGCTTCAATACATACAAAATAATTTCCATTTTGGGAGATATTTTTTTCTTCAAACTTAGTTGTGAAAGGATTAAAATAAGAAATAAATAATATATAAAAAAATCAATCCAATTTCTGCATTTTCTTACATTAATTATATATACTTTATATTTTTTATGATCGGGGTCACGTCAGAAATCTCGGAGCTTGGCGACTTTGGCGACAGAAGTTACTGGAAAAATTTAATTAATGAATTGATATTTGAAAAAAAATTACATCAAATTCTTTCACTACAAGTTTTAAAAACTGAATTTGTGTGGAGGAATAAAAAGTATTTTATTAATGATTAAAAAAAGATTATTCTTCGTAAACGATTGAAAAAAGATTATCCTTCGTTATATATAAATATGTATAGCAACTTTCAAAGCTATATTGTTTTCAAAATTGATGCTCCCGTGATCCATACACATACCAAATATGGTTCACAATATTGTAAGCAATAACATCGCGAACCAAAATTTTACTTTCAAGTAGAAAATTTGCAAGAAATTGAAGAATTTGCTTTTTTATTGGAGGGCAAAATTCTACTCCAAACCACCGTTCAAATATTCAACCATTTTATCTAATCAGTCCACAAATCAAAATAATATAGCACGAATTTAAAAAATATATAAAGAAAGGAATAAAGAAAAACAATTGGCTCGAATTTTAACTTTTGATCGTTTGATATCTCTGTAAGTACTTTTTATCAATGAAAAGGAAAAAAATTATTTTTCAAGCCAATTTTTCTTTTTGTTATTTATTTGCTTGATATGTTTATTACCTTTTGTTTTTTCTTTAAATAAATTATCTCACCATAGATATTTCTTGAAATAAAGTCAATCATCTAGATAACTATGTTTATTCAAACATCTAGAATTGAAAAAAATTATTTTTCAAGCCAATTTTTCTTTTTGTTATTTATTTGCTTGATATGTTTATTACCTTTTGTTTTTTCTTTAAATAAATTATCTCAACATAGATATTCCTTGAAATAAAGTCAATCATCTAGACCAGAGGTGTCCAAACTTTTCGCGGCACGGGCCGGATCGAAATTAGATCCATGTTATACGGGCCACATGTATATACAAATTGAAAAATATCATTATGAGTAAAGTAGCATTAAATACTATTAATTAATACTGTTTTATTGTAACTTGAAAATACAAATACTAAACAAACAAAGTATAATTATATAATTATTTTATATAAATTGAAATATTTTCATGCAACTTCTAATGCGAATGATGAAACTCATATGCCGTTTATATGGCGACATACGAGTGCAAAGAGTAATCATATTGTGGCGACAATACGGCGGCATACGAG
>JAPMOQ010059118.1:189924-218443 GCA_026543055.1 Argiope trifasciata | reverse complement strand
TATGTTTGCATTTAACAACATACTTTAGGCACAGTTGTAATAAGATCTGTTTTACTTTTTTCATGAGTCCATTTGACGGCATTTGCAAAGGATATTGGGTTGGAATCATTTTATTATGATGCATGTCCTTATGAGATCCGCGAATAAGGAAATTTTTAGCCACGAATATAGGAAGTGGGTCGCATTTTTTAAATCAGTGAATAGTGAAACCGCGAATGAAGGAAGCACGAAAAAGGAGTTTTTACTGTATTCCTTTATTTAAACTTTAATTATCATTTAACCGCTTTTTGACCATATGGATGGCGCAGCTTGGTAAAGATGGCCCTTGTGCTAGAAAATAAAAGGCAACCAACCAACCAATAGCTAGAAGTCACAACAATAACATACTATTAATTTGTAATGTTATATTTTGTCTTTTTTTTTTCAGGATTGTACGATGCAGTGATGGCGCTCCAATGGGTAAATGATAACATCGAGTACTTTGGCGGCAACAAGGATCAAATCACTATTGCAGGAGAAAGTGCGGGATCCTCGCTCGTAAGCATTATGTGTGTTTCTCCTCTGACCAAAGGCCTCTTCAGCCGAGCCATCCTACAGAGCTCGTCCATCATTAACCGCAAGAATAACAAATTGGATTATAACCTGAATCTTACTCAGCGTCTTGCAGTAGCCGTCGACTGTGCAACTGACGATTTCACAATCTATAATCACCCAACCGAAGTCATTCAGTGTCTGAGAAGTAAGAGAAAGTTCAATAACTGTATTTACGTTTTTGCAGTTAATGATATCAATGTATCTCTTGTATGCTCCTAAAACGGGAATTTTGCAAGGCGGAATTTTTTTCTTGCCTTTTAAATTCACCACACTCAGGTATTATAAAATGTTGTGCAATGTTGTACTTTTCATTCAACATCCATCTAACATGATCTGTTGGAGTAAAATGCAATCTATTTTTTTTTTCTTAGTAAAGGCGATAACCATCAAAATAAAAATTTATTGCAAAAGCAATAGCATTGTATTTGTTTCATTGCGCTGCTATGGTTATTGTTTGTATGAACTTATTTGCATAAAACTCTAGAAATTAATCATCACAGCGGAACTTGTTATCCATCGCTTTTAATTTTAGCCTATTTGTTCAAAAGTTGTAACCAATCAAGTGAAGAACATTATTGTCTTTTGATAATGGCAGTTCAAGTTTCTAAAAATTCTTAAAAAGCCACCCATCAATGCATCCAAAAAACTGACGTTGACATGCTGAGGATAGTGACAAATTTAAATTCCTCTTGACAGGAAGATATATTTAAGAATTAAAGAGGGGAGTTTGATCAATACATATTGATCATTTATACACAGGTATAACAGATTATGTGATATTATTAAATATTTAACAACATTATACGATTGTACATTATTAAATATATAACAATGCTATTCAATATTGCAAATATCGCATAATATTGTACAGTGCATGTGTAATTCTTGGGAAGTGCTTATTTGGAACAAAAAGAATGCCCGCACACTAGATATAAGTGCAGTTATAAATGACTGATTCTTTTGCCTACAGAATTCCATTTCATCTTTCCTTTTTATTATTTCCCTATAACAGAACATGCATTAATGCATTAACTTCTGATTGACTTTTACATAAATATAATATATGTTATTTAGAAACTACAGAGATAGGTCAATGTGCAAGCATAAAATTTCAATACTTAGATGTAACCAATCAAGTGAAAAACAATGTTGCAAGAATTAAATAGGGGAGTTTGATCATTACACCTTAATCATTTAAAACCAGGTAGAACAGAATGCTGCACAATATTATGTGATATTATTTAGTATTCAACAATATTATACTATTGTATATTATTAAATATACAACAATATTATTCAATATTGTGAATATCGTATTATATTGTACAATGCATATGCATTACTTGAGAAGTGCTTATTTGTAACAAGAAAATATTTACACACTAGATATAAGTGTAGTTACAAATGGCCGATTCTTCTGCCTACAGAACTCCATTTTCCTTTTTCATTTTTATTATTTCTCTATAATAGATAGTGCATTAAAGCATTAATTTCTGATTGATTTTTATATTGATTACATAGATGGAATCTATGTTATTTAGAAACTACAAAGATCGGCTGATATCCAAGGGTAAAATTTCAATAATTAGGTGATAAAATTGATGCGAATGATGAGTCCGTACTTCAAGATAAAAATTTCTTTTTTTGCAATTCTTATGCCATTAATAAATAAAAAATTTTTAATCTATTCAGATCTCTACATACAATAAAGTTACTCTATCAGTTCAAGTTTTATAAAGAGCTGTTACACAACTTCTGTACAAGTAAACATTCCCTTTTTTACTTTTCTGATTGAAATAAACTTCCTACTAAAATCAATTTAGTATTTGTTTCAGTCTAAGATTGCAGAAGTGCAAGAAAATTTGCTTGACAAATACTTGCCTACGGAAATGGAAAAGAAAAAAAATTGAAATTTAGAAATTGAAGTTTATACGTCTATTATGAATATTAAAAAAAATTGATAAGGCACACAGTCGTTTAATTCATTTTATTTTTGATTTTTGTTTTATGAAATTACATTTTCTACAACTGAAAACTAAACAATATTCCTAATAAAAGAGACCTAATAAGTAGAAATATCAAGAATTCGTTATGACATGTAGATTAACCTTTCACTCATCTATAGATCTTTCGAATATATTAGTTAAAATATTAGTAAAATCTAAATGAAACATGTAACACAAGAACTGTGATACATTTCCAGACGTTATGATTTCTACGGTTTCCCCTGGTATCGGAAACAAAGAATTTCAGGAGTTATTCTTCAGTCTGTGGGTGGTTCCCTTGCATGCATGTGAGGAACCATGTTTACGTAAAGAATGTAATTTTATAAAATTAGTTAATTAAATTTTCTTTAAATCATTACTTGACTAATTCCTATAAACTCCTTTATCATATCATGAATAATTCTCATAAAGAAGATCAAGTTTCTTCATTATGCTCGTATATGTATCTCCCATTATATTAGAATTTATGATATTTCTTTGGTAATACAAAGTAATTTTATAATATTAAAGTACTATGATTTTTGGTGCTATGCATATTAAGAATGTAATTTAAAATTCAACAGGTAACCAATAGTTTAGTGATGTAAGGTGTATCAAAGCTGAAAACTATTGATTGTAGGAACTAGATTGTTGTTTTTGTTCTATACAGCTTTAATCATAAAATTGGTCGACCATCAAATAGTTTATTAACAAACTGTACTCTGAGGGATAGCTGTTGAAGGGTTTCTACGATTTTCTTCAGGATGTCCCTTAAGTATATATTAAATTCCTCTAAAAATTTTACAAGAAATCAACTTACCCCCATATATTGCAATAAAGTACAATTTCTTTCTCATCTAACACCTATATGCTCAAAATTCATTTTAACCAATATAAAATCTTCATCACATTTTTCATCAGTTGATTCAGTTTACCTTATTCATCATCTTTTTCATCAGTGGATTCAGTTTATAATTCTTTTCATCAGTTGATTCAGTGTACCATATTCATCATCCTTTTCATCAGTGGATTCAGTTTATAATTCTTTTCATCAGTTGATTCAGTTTTTAATATTTTTTAACAATTGATTCATTTTATAATATTTATCATCAGTTGATTCCCTTTATTAAATTTTTCATCAGTTTATTCAATTTATTCAATTTTTTATCAATTGAATCATTTGATAATATATTCATAAACGAAAATACTACCTTATTTTTGCGTATTTCTTTCGATCAAGAATTAAGAGAAACACGATCAAAAATGCATGCCTTATTAATTATGATATAAATATTCAAACATTTTTGCTATAGTAAACGTTTACTCAATATTAGCTAATTTTGAAACTTGTATTCCATATTTAGACAGAAATGCCACCTACCTGATGAAGACTGTATCATCCTTCTTCCCACAATCCACTATGTCTTTCAGCCCTCAGTATGGCGACGCTATTCTTCCGCACAACGCCCTGTACGACATCAGAAATGGCAACTTCCACAGCGTACCCATCCTCGCTGGAGTTCTCAGAGATGAAGGTTCTTTCTTTCTTGCCACAGGTCATCACGATGAGTTCGGCTTTTTCGGCAAGAAGAATCCGCAGGTCAACAAGACATACGCTACAACTCTGCTTGAAAGCACCTTCAGCAATTACATAGATCCACAAAAGTACATAGATTTCTACCTGAAAGACGTACCTGATGATAACTATGACCTGATCAGAAGGCAAGTCTACACTGCAATCGGAGATACCACTCTTTTATGTCCGGCAGTCTACTTTTCTGAAAGTTACGCCGAAAGGAAACAAAATGTATACTTTTATGTCTTCACCCATCGTCCATCCAATACACCTTGGGCCAAATGGATGGGCGTAACACATTTTGAAGAAGTGCAATTTGTTT
The DNA here is from genome assembly GCA_026543055.1 of Argiope trifasciata. Taxonomy (NCBI): domain Eukaryota; kingdom Metazoa; phylum Arthropoda; class Arachnida; order Araneae; family Araneidae; genus Argiope; species Argiope trifasciata. Next base: position 213,966 of record JAPMOQ010059118.1, on the reverse strand, counting down.
TTGGTCGACCCGTGCGGATATCTAAAGATTACAATGCAAATGAAAGTTGGTTAAGTAGTCAGGTGATGAATTTATGGGCAAATTTCGCAAAGAATGGGTAAGTGATGTATATATTTTTAATTTTATCATTTATAAATTATCAAGCTCAATTACATGATATTTTTTCTTAAAAAAATGAACTTTATCTACAGTACTTGAGGCTTCTTCGAATAATAAAATTGGAGTTGAATTATTTAGTAGAAATGAGGAATTACCTGTCAGTATTTTTTTAATAATAGTTAATTGCGTTAATCTACCAATGAGGTCTTTTGAGGTGCCTTGAGAATTTCAACTTTGTTCAAGATGTCTGGCTCTAGGCACTTGCTTTCTTTGGAAGAGAGGTGAGTGTTAAAACTGACTGTTGCGCTGAGCACTCTAGGAGATCCATGTTAAACCGTTCCAACGACCTGTGCCTTCCTTGAGTCAGGCCTATTTGGTCATTTTTCTCCTCACTTTTGGTTTTCCAGGATTCTTTGAATGTCTGTTCATTTTACCGTCAATCTGAGGGAAGCTCTGGGCCGATGTCCACAGGTGGATGTATCCTATAATGGGTCATTTGGCAGATTTATGACCAAACCCATAACTCCAGGAGGTACATGTTAAACCTTGTTCCGAAAACTTGAGTCCTCCTTGAGTCAGGCATATTTGACCTTTGTTGTGGTTTTGAGGGGATTCTTTGAATGTCTGGTGACAGATTGTCGACTTTATTGATAATCTGTGGGAAGCGCCGAACTGACGTCTACGGGGGTATACTACAGTGCCAGATTTTTTGCTAAACCCGTATGGCCACAGGTCGTCGGAACGTGGCTTCATCTCTAACAATCGCTAGTTTTTATCGCAAATTCCCCTTAAGGCGTTAAAGGTTGGGAGAATTTCTCTAAATAGATTGATTACGTTGTAATTTTACCCTTTCCTGCTCCTGTTAATTGGTATTTCCAGCCAGTTGCGTCAACATCCTGTTAAAACCCTCAGTTTTTAAATAACTCCAGATTGCCATACGGGGGATCTTTTGTACCCGAGTGGTCATCGTATCTGGACATTAGTGATGTTCAGAAGAACCACAAGTGAGTTTTCAAGGTGAAGGAGTGTCAAACAATCTGGATGCTAAATTTTTTCCATTGTGAAGGGTCTATAATTAACAAGTGTTCCAGAAAGGTCAGTTACGAGGAAGCATCATCAATGGATTCCTACGATCGACTGGTGGCCACTGACGGGGCATTTTGCTGTACAAATATTGGGTGATAGAGAGCTCAAGTGCACCAATATGAAATGAAAAGAGAGAGAAACTTCATGGGTTGCGGACTGCTGAATTACGCCCTACGAGTTGAAGTTTGGTGGATTCCTAGAACTACGCCTGGAGTAGCCGTGTTAAATAGCAACTTGATAGTTTCTTGTGCTATCTCTCCGAATTGATGGAGAACTGATTTTACGATAAACCTTCAAACTTCGACTTCTGGGTGAAAATATCATCAACTTCCAAATGGTGTAATTCTACATCTATACTTATAATAAAGCTCAATGTGTGTGTGTGTGTGTGTGTGTGTGTGTGTGTGTGTGTGTGTGTGTGTGTGTGTGTGTGTGTGTGCGTGCGTGCGTGCGTGCGTGCGTGCGTGCGTGCGTGCGTGCGTGCGTGCTAGGACACTACATACCAGACCTAAGGCTACCGCACTTGGTCTGTACATATTTACTTTGCAGGATGAAAAATTATACCTAGACGGACGGCTAATGAAAAAAGTACTCTTTCTCGGTTATACCTTGTAATAAAGCAATTCTTCTTAGTATTTCAAGTGTAAATATTTTTTACCAGTTTCAAACTTTAAAAGGACATCACTATTGCCTTTCTTCGTAATATGCACAGATAAATTCAAGCAACTGCTAAAAGTGGATAATATTCTGAGAGTATAAGAAAAAATTGCTTAAAGAACTCCTTATCTAGCTTTTGTTCCGGATAATGGACTCTAACTTAGGCTAATCCATTGCATATTCTTTATTGTTAATGTTTATTTATTTATATTTTTATTATTATTTATCTGTTTATAGCAATTTTATTCATATTTATTTTTTTATTTATATTTATTTATTTATATTTATTTATTTATTTATGTTTATTTTTTATTTATATTTATTTATTTATAATTTATTTATTTTTTCATTATTTTTATTATTCTTTTATTTGTCTTTCTCTCTATGCTTTTATTTTATTTTAATGTTTTTTGGCGCTGCCTTTAGCTTTCTTTGAATCTTGTACATATGCATAGGAAAGTTTTGTCTGAATAGCGAGTCTTTTGATAGCTATTTAATTTTTTTAAATTTTAATTATAGGCTTTTCACCGGAGTAATGCCACTTTTGGCACACATCTAATCCTCATCAGAATACATACACACAGTTGTTTTAACTTTAATTAATTAAAAATTAAGCTAACATTTGGAATTATTCTGCGATAATTTCCGAAAATATTACGGCATAAAATTGTTTTTAAATCCTCTTAATAAGGACTTTTTTATTAATAATAATGTTTTACCCATAAATTAAATTTCTTTTTTTAATGAATTTTTAAAAAAAGACTAACTTTATTTTCCAACAATTAATTTCTCACAAAATGAAAGCAGAATTTAACTTGCAAGAGCACGTTAAGAGTGTACCAGTGATTGCCGTTATTTTGACAAAAACAAGCTGTATAATTAAATTAACTCTTATTGAAATTGGACGAAGGAAAGTGTGATGGTCAGTACGTGTTGAAATGGTAGCGTAATGTTACGGAATGAATATAAGATGTAATATTTTCCCTATAATCGTAAGGCTTCTATAATAATACGAGTTAGGTGACTATCGGAGTTTGAAGTTTAAATATATTTGGCCGATAAGTTATAAAGAGTGTAAGGTACGCAAGTATTTAATTGAAAATTTTAGAATGGCGAACCAGCTGGTCGTCAAAGGCAGCTGGTATCAAATACTTTAACCTATAAAACAAGTTGTTCTTATGTAAATATTTGGCTGTAAATAAACAAATTATCTGTAATTCTACTCTCTTGTTTGATCGTTCAGGATCAAGACATTACAACGTATATTTTGTGTAGGAAAAAGGTTTTAGTTCCTATTTTCATGTGATGTTAGCTCAAATTTGGAAAGATTTTATGGCCGTAAGTAATATTCCATTGAAGTGCTCTGTTAACGATGAAAGTTATATAGGATATCGACATGTTCTTTATTTTTTCCGATAAATATCAGACACAATATTGACTAATGTAATTATATAAAGACAAATTATTGCATTGACCGCGGCCTATTTACATAGTAGTTTTCTCACAAAATGTGTAGCGACTTTTGTTACTTCAAAGGAAAGTCGTTTTATTTTATCCAACATCTATTATGTCGTTAAAGGACTTTGTCGAAATATTTGTTTAGGAGTACAAACTGTTGCTATCATATTATCATACAGCAATAGTTTGTACTCCTCAAAACATATTAGAAATAATACGAATAATACATTTGAATAATACGAATTAAGAGTGTTTTTTTTTAAGAATAAGAAAATTCCCAATTTTATACTTATATACTTTTTGCCAAACATTTGCACATGATTCACTCATGCAAAAATTTGTGGAAACTTGATATTGAACTTCCGTTCAAAAATTTATTATCAAATTCAAACATCAAATAATATTTTAATATCAGATATTCGGCTTTAAAATTTCAACATGGCGATTTAAGCTAAAAATTAATATTTCAGATGAAATAAAATAAAATATTTAAAACTGAAAATTAAAGAAATGTATCTTAGAAATACATTTCGCTGAATAATTGTTTTCCAAATTTTACTTAACAAATTTTAGTATTTCACTATTAAATGAAGTTTTTAATGCATTTTATCTCATCTATCAAATTGTTTTAAGAAATTAAATTTATTACATTTGGTGCAATATATTCTCTTGATTGGATTTTTAAAAAAATTAAAAGTTATTTAGTTTATTGTTGAGCGTTGGAATAAAGCACTATTTTCGAAATGTATTTCAAAAATTGCTGTTTTCACATTTTTTTTCTTCAATTGATGTTTTTATTTCGGTATTAAATGAAGATTTAAAACATTGTCTCGCCTATTACTGTATCAGATTGGCATCCATACTATTAAAAATATGCTAATTGCAATGATATATATACAATGTATTTCATATGTTACTATGTAAAAAATTTTACATAGTGATTTATGACGTATTATTACATTTTGGCAAATAATCATATTCGATAAGTTTATGCTGTTGTTGTTTCTGATGGCACTTGTTATTGAGAAACCCGTCGATTAATTTTGTCCCTGATTTTAATTCGAAATTTTTACGCCTCCTGCTTTTCAGTGGCGCCATCTAGTGTCAAGAGTACGCCTTAGCTACTCACAACTCTTTTTACAGGACTTCATTCATCCATCCACAGAACGTAATTTAAACCCGAACCAGAGAATGATCACCTCTGATCCAGTATCCCCAGTGGCATTGCTCTCGATACGGAAGACTGTAACCAAGACAGATTTATGCGTGGATCAGCAACCATTACACGGGGAGTCTTCAACTGGCGTGTTCTAACTCACAATATAAGCAATGCGTATTCAACGCCTTGCCAACCAGTCAATCCAGGCTTCCAAAAGTTTATTGAAAATTGCATGACAAATGAGGATGGTTTTGATGTGATGTTGATATTAAAGTCCGCTATTATTTAAATGGTTTTCAAAGAGGTCTTGAAACCATAGTAAAGCTGCCCCTGGTGAACACGACATTTGCTTTCATCGATGGTTCTTCAGATAAATCCCTCAACAGAGGAGGAGAAGGCATCTTTTTCACTCTTCCTTATGGTGAAAAAGTTAATCTTAAAACTAACACAGGTTTGATTGAACTTTTGGCAATCAAAAAACCTTTAACTTTTTATCTGACCAATTCTCAAGCTACGGAACTTGCTGAGGGACTGGTTGTTTTCTCAGACTCTAAATCGGCTTAAGACATGGGTTCGGCACCCTGCGACTCTTTTGATGTAAAACTACGGCTCTCTAATTCCATACTAAAATTAATAATTTAGTATTAAAACCCTTAAAAAATAAGAAAATATATTTTTAATTCTTAATCTCACAACAGCTTCTATTAACACAATCTTTAATTAAAAGACTCTACGCTTAATATGAACGTAATGAGATAAATTTGAACAAATCAGATCAGCATTGAGGCATTTGGAATTGATGATGGATTGCTTCAAATGCAGCTGCTTCATTTAAAATCAAAGACTTGTGGAGTGGGAAGTTCACAAAACTCAAGAGTAGACTGGAAGAGCTGTAGGTATAAAAATACATGTACATCGCCCAGCACCAGTGGACAACAAAGACATCCGCGATTTGAGGCTCTCATATTCGATGCATGGAACAGTCTTCAAAATATAACATCAAGGTGAAAAAGTTGGCGTTATCTTGCATGGATATAATAAAACTTTAATTTAGAAATAAACTAGCAAATAAAAATCTAGAGTCGTGATTGAAACTTTAAATATCAAGCTATAAACCAGATTTAATCAAACTTTCAAAAGTCATGGAAAACCAAGGCTCTCATTGATGTAGCTGTTTTTATATGAATAAAGATTATTCCGCATTTAAAGCAGTTTATTTTAAATTAAAAATCAAATATATACAAGCAAATACTATAATATTAAATCGAAAATTTTAGCGTCTCTTTAAAAACTGGAAAAGTTTTTGAATTCTTGCTTTTGCCTCTTCCGTTTCAATAGGTTGCCGACGCTTGGCCTAACGCCATCGGAAACGAAGACGCAAAAATCATCTCTATTATAAATGAGTTACTAGATCACCTGCATTGCAGTAGGAAATCTTGTGTGCTATTATGGATACCAGTTCATGTAAATGTTGAGTATAATGACTGTGCGGATGCTTTGACCAAAGAGGCACAAAATCGCGTCCAGCCAAGTTCCACCATCACACTTACAAATGCAAACGTTGTGGACAGATGTAGACTTATAAATCTAGACACTAGGCATCCTTTAATCAATGACTTTGATTTCCCAATAAATGTGATAACTGCACTAGCTATATTAAGAGCAAATCCTTATAAAGGAATGAAGATTCTTTATTAGGAACAAGAATCTATATTTACTGCCCGAAAACTCAGTTCCCACCGAGACACATCTTCGAGTGAGTACTCATCTATTAGGTCTGATATCTTAAAGCTTTGATAGATTCACTTCAAGAGATCTTTTACTGTCCTGGAGCACTAAAGCTGGTGGCAATGGTCTTTTGGATCTCTGATAATATCTGAGACATTTTTTCCTCACTTTTTGCATTTCCATGAACACGACAACAACATTTAAATGGCTCAAATGTTTTTGAAGCCTAATACAAAACTTTAAAAAAACTCGCATCGAAATTACAATATAAAATAAATTTCAATTTTTAAAAAACAAACATTACATTAAAAAAAGCTGATGAATGAAACGCTTCTCACTAAAAAGAGTAAACACGTAAAAATAAAACTCTTAGGCTTGATAGGAAATGCAAACTCATTGTCGAAAACTCTGAAGGCAATTGCTCAAAGCGATAGAATTATTACTTCAGAAAACGGGGGTGGGGAGGTATTGTCCCTCGGTTTGGAAGCGATTAATTATGTATTTCAGCGACACGCCAAGAAAGTTGGATTGTTGACGGGAGTGCAGCTTGAAAAGTACTTATATGTTAAAAATTTTTAAGAATATCTTATTAGATGTTCTTTTATTTCAAAGCTTAACTTTATAATTTTTTGGCCCTTACTCATTCAGATTAGATTTCAATTATTTTGGCTTTTGACTAAAGGTTTTATAGAAGATGTCGACACATTTTTCAGCCAATAGATGAAATCGATTACTGTACTTAATTTCTGAGGCTGTTCTAATATTAGTTCTCAGCCTTTATCAATCTTTACACATTCTGAATTCATTCATTTGAAGCCTTATCATTTTTCACTAATGCAAAAAAAAAAATCTATTCAAATAAAATACTTTCTACTGTGACCAAGATAATCTGGATGGTAGGGTGTTGGTTGCGAACTCGAACCCGTCCGCCAAAGACTCCCCGTGTGCGGTAGTGGTTGGAGCACGTATAAATCTGTCGTAATCCCAAAGTCTTCCATGTCGAGAGTAATACCATTAGGGGGTATTGGTTCAAAGGTTATCGTTTTCTGGTTCGGGTCTAAATTACGATTTGCGAATGAAATGCATGAATGAGGTCCACCCCGTAAAAAGGCTTGTGACGCCTGAGCTGCTAAGTCTTACTCTTGACCCTAATTGGCACTACTGAAAAAACAAGAGGGGCTCATTCGGCTTAAATCGCTCATAGATAAATGTAAGCGGGCTTGTAAAATGTCCTAAAACATAACTTTCTATTGTTCTGTTAAAGTAATTTCATTATCTAGATGATTAATATCAAGGAATATACGCATATCTAAAATTTAAATTTTACAAAAAAACTGGTTTATTTTTGCAAGAGAACCTATGTTTAATAAAAATACTCTTAGTTTTATCTTCATCAAAAATCTTTTTTTATCAATTTTTAAAAAAACTAATATATTTTTATTTCTTTTTGTTTTAGGCATCCTGGTGTATATCCAAAATGGCCAAAATATTCTAAAGAAAACCATACCTATATGACTATAGATGTAAATAATTTTGGAAAACTTGGGACGGGTCCTCACCTGGAGAACTGTGATTTTCTGAGAAGTTATTTTGGATTTTAAGACTTTCTTTCAGTAATATAGAGTATTTGATAATCAACAAGCACAAAACAATGTATCGAACAAATGTTTATTAAACATCGGCTATTTGAAATTTGAAATCTTTTGGGGAAAAAATTTAGATAAATTCCTTCTAATTATTATGTTACATTTCATTTAAATAATCTTGGTTAAAATTCATGCTATGTTTGATTTACGTTTTATTAAATCATCTTGTCATAAATTTATTGTTTAACTTATTTTTATTTAGAGTTTTTAATATAAGCCTGTTACTGTCGTCTCTAATGGCACTTGTCGTTCACAAGCCCGCTGACGAAGTCAACGAATTTAAGCCGAATTTTTGTGTCTGTTGTTTTTTAGTAACAACATCTAGAGCCAAGAGTACGTCTGAGCTACTCACGCGTCATAACCCTTTTTACTTAATTCATAATTTTCATTCATCCACAGATCGTAATTTAGGTCTGAACCAAAGAACGATCAACAGTGATTCAGTACCCTCAGTGATATTACTCTCAACATGGAGGACTGTGTGACCACAACAGATATATACGTGCGTCAGTCACCATCAACAACACAACTCACGGATAATAGGCTGGCAGGGATAGAACTCATAACGTAAGGGATGCGAATGTAACGCCCTACCAACCAGGCCAGTTTAAGATATATATAACAAGAATTTAAAATACTAAAAGGGATCTTTCATAGAAAGGAGACGCGTTGAATGCGTGAGTGAATGAATGTATTGTGATATAATCTTTTTAAATATCCTCTCCAAAAAATTCTGCCCTCGATAATAAAGTTTTAGAATTTCATTGTTTTTTAAATAGGAGAAAGTCATCGTTTTTCTAAATATTGGTGATGACGAATTATGAGTCATGTGAGAACATGAAGTTTTTTTGTTGGATTTATAGCACGTGATTTTTTTTAAAAAAATGTTTTCACTCGATAACTTAAAATTTCCAATAGCAGATTTCATTTTTTTACAGTTTTTATCTTGAATTATAAATTGTTCGAAAAATTATTTAAAAAGAATGATAGTCACATAATTATAAGGAAAAAATAGAAGTGGATTTTCTCTAAATTGCGAATGTTAATCTCAGAGTGATATGTTTTTATGGATGCAATTGAAAGAACAGCAGAAACGAAGTCTCTCAAGTTATGATATCAATGCCATTCATAATTCCGTTGATTGATATTATCACAATAATTGAATAACAATAATTATGAGCATATTGATTACTTTTGCAAACTTTACAAAATATTTATATTTTTGAATGAGTAGTTTGCATGAAGTAATTTGTGATTTCAATGTATATCATTATTTCTTCATACATAATTCACTAAAAAATATTTTCTCAATTAAATTTGGATTCCTGAGCACATCGGAAATCTAGGGAAATGAAAAAGCTGGCAAGGCAGCAAGAAGCTCAGTTCTGTTGAAAAAAATTTTGTTCCATTATTTGATGCATTACAAGCAATTAAAGTAATTTAAAATTCCGGCAATCTGCGAGGGAAAAGTTATCTACGAATAACTTTTTTACGGCTTACTTTTAAATATAACCATCTTTCAAAGGTTTCAAACGTAAAATTCTGATCAGAAAGAGAGATGTCATTATCACGAGACTTCGAATAAGGCACACCTATTTAACCCAAAAAAATCATTTTTTCTCTGATTATGCACCACTTAATGAATGCAATTGCGTTTTAAATTTCAGTACATTCTATGTGAATACCAAGATATTAGAACACAACAAGTTCATTTTGAAGCGACTGTTTTTAACGTAAATGACGAATTAGGGGAAAATCTCAATCCCAACTGACTCCAGAACATGTTTTTAACTGTCAAGCCATTATCCACTCCCTCTTCCTCCTTGGAGCACCACCCATTGAGATGGCCGTCGGGCTCCAGAACTGGCAGATCTCGTCACCAAGACTTTTGGTGGAATATAGACTTTATTTGCACTTTGCACCTTTATAGACACGACAACCACAACAGCAGGGGAAAATCCCATCTCACTCAAACATTTTTACTTTTTAAAAAGGTATTCAAATTTTATATCAAATTTAACCGTAACTTTTTCTTCAAATACCTTCAATTTCAACAAGAAAGCAATGTTTAACAAATGTTTGGCACAGAACGTAAAGCTGGTAATTGCACCATATAAACAAATAAACATCATTATTTCTTCAAATTAATTGAAAATATTATGACCAATTTTAGTTTCACTATACACTGAAGTGACAAAAGTCATGGGATAGCAATATGCAAATATACAGATGGCAGTAGTATCGCAGCGAAAAAGTATAAATGCGCAGTGCATTTTCCAGAGCTTTCATTTGTGTTCAAGTTATTCATGTGAACAGGTTTTTCGTGATTTATGGCGGCACGACGAGAATTAACAGACTTTGAACGTGGAATGTTAGTTGGAGCTAGACGCATGGGTCATTCCATTGCGGATATCGTTAGTGAATTCAACATTCCGAGATCCACAGTATCAAGAGTGTGTCGAGAGTACGAAATTTCAGGCATCACATCCCATCATGGACAGAGCAGTGGGCGACCACCTGCACTTAACGACCGAGACCGCCGACGTCTGTGTAGAATGGTCAGTGTTAATAGACACGCAACACTTCGTCAAATAACTGCAGGAATCAATGTGGGACGTACCAGGGACGTGTCCGATAGGACTGTGCGGCGAAATTTGTCTTCCTTGGGCTATGATAGCAGAAGACCGACTCGAGTGCCTTTACTGACAGCACGACATCGCCTGCAGCGACTCTCCTGGGCTCGTGAGCATATCGACTGGTCCCTAGACAAGTGGAAAACCATGGCGTGGTCAGATGAGTCACGATTTCAGTTGTTGCGAGCTGATGGTAGAGTTCGAGTGTGGCGCAGACCCCACAAAGCCATGGACCCAAACTGTCAGCAAGGCACTGTTCAAGCTGGTGGTGGCTGCATAATGGTGTGGGCCGTTTTTACATGGCATGGACTCAGTCCTCTGGTGCAACTGAACCCATTATTGACTGGAAATGGTTAATTTCAGCTGCTTGTAGATCACTTGCAGCCATTCATGGACTTCACGTACCCACACAACGATGGGATTTTTATGGATGACAATGCGCCATTTCACCGGGCCAGAACTGCTCGCGATTGGTTTGAAGAACATTCTGGACAATTCCAGTGCATGATCTGGCCACCTAGATCGCCCGATATGAATCCCATCGAGCATTTATGGGACATCATCGAAAGGTCCATTCGTGCCTAAACTTCTGCACCATCCATACTTTCACAATTATGGACGTCTATACAGACAGCAATGCTCAATATTCCTGCAGAGGACTTCCAACGACTTGTGGACTCCATGATACGTCGAGTTGTTGCACTTTGCCGGGCAAAAGGAGGACCGACACGATATTAACAGTCATCCCATGACTTTTGTCACCAGTGTATATGAAACAGAAAATCCAATATAAAATTTCGGAATTGACACACGGTAAAAATGGAGAGAATTTCAGAATCCGTGAATGAACACATGCTTACACATAAAATCAGTTTTTAAAAAATCTTTCAATCAATCCGTCTGCTTATTAGATATAGTATTTTTAATAATAAATCATAACTCTGAAACTTTTAAGAGGTATAAAATGTGACAGAAAAAATACACAATAAGCATACGGAATAGCAAAAAGGAAGTACTTTAATTTACAATACTATTCAATGAAACACAAATTTTCATTGGAAACATTTTAACCCATGTATATAAAACATATTCATATTAAAAAACTCATCTGAGATTACACCAAATTGCAAGTGTTTATTACCAAAATCAACTGATGTACATAAACTGAAAACTGAACTGCTATTTGTATTTTCAAATGAATAACAAGCTTACTTTTTTTTTTTTTTTTTGCTTTCTTCAATAGTCCTCTAAACTTTTCATTCAAGTATAAGAATTAACCTGTAAAATAACAATGAAAATGCATTATGTGCTGTAGTGTACAGAATTCTTAGAAGAGATTATCCCAACATATTTTCGTAAAATAATAAATCTTTTCGGCCTATGATTTTTTTAACCATTAACTTACCAAAAAATCCTTAATAAGCCTTTCTGTATAAAATGAGGTGAAGTTCTCAAATTAACAAATGCTTTATTGAACATCGGAGGCGTATGATTCCTCCATTTTCTATGACATGCTTTGATAAATGTTTCTTTAAAAAATGCTAATGAGATTATCTCACACTACAGAAGTCACATGCATATGACTTCTCTTTTGTATGCGTTCGTAAATGTGTCTTGAGATTGAAGTTATCTGAAAACGGCTTGTTACAAAATTCACATGTATATGGTTTCTCACACTTATGCCTAGTAACTGTATTTCGAAAATTCCCTCCTCAAAAAAAGGTTTGTTACAAAACTTAAATGAATTCGTTTTTTCATCCGTATACGTAAATGAATGCCTTTTCAAACTCGAAACTTGAGAAAAAGTTGTATAACAAACGTCGCACGTACATTTTTTTTTTCTTTCGTATGCGTCCATAAATGAATTTTCAAATTCCGCTTATCCGGAAAGGGTTTCTTACAAAATTCACAAGCATACGGTTTCTCTCCCGTATGCGTACGTAAATATCTTGTAAAAGACAGGTTACATGATTTTGAAATGTTACAATATTCACATGTATGCGCCCGTGTACATCCGTAAATGTCTATTCAAATTCCTCTTATCCGAAAAGTGTTTGTTACAAAATATACTTGTATATGGTTACTCTTGCATATGTGTCAGTGAATGAGTTTTAAAAACCCCACTATATAAAAAGGCTTTGCGACAAATTTCACATGGATACGGTTTCACTCCAGTGTACGTACGTAAATGTCTATTGTAAGTCACCTTAGCAGAAAATGATTTTTTACAAAATTCGCATATGATTTATATCCCGTATGAATACCTAAATGTGCTATTAAAATCCCGTTATAGTGGATAGGATTTTTTGCAAAACTTGCAGGTAAACACTTTCTTTTGTTTATGTGTACGTAAATGTGTTTAGAAATTGAAAATTACAGAAAAGATTTTGTTTCAAAAGTCGCAAGTGTAAGATTCATTATTCGATGTTAAATGATTTTATATACCACGTTGAAAAATTTCCTTACTACAAATGTCACATGTTTGTGGTTTCTCTTTAGTTATGCACCAGAAAACGTTTCTTTAAATTTGAATATTGAGAAAGCATCACAAAATTTCCTAGCATATGTTTTTTTCCAGTTAGTGGTCAAAGAGAAATTGCGTTTTTAAAGCAATTCATTCTGCATGTCATGAGATAGAAATATCTCTTTTATTTCAGTTTACCGATAAAATTTGTGCGATGAATTCAATCTAAAAGCCTTTCCCCTCATATGACAAACAATGAAGGTTGTTATTATTTAAATGAATGAAAAAAGTATATTTTGAATGCTTTACCACCTGGCTAAAACATTCACCTTTTTTGTATGCGAGTAACAGTACACATGCGTGTGCTTTAATACATAATAAATGTGATTAAAAATTTCTAAATACATGTAATGGGCAATTTATTATCTCATGGTTCTCAATTCCATCAAGATATACTGCGTATTGCAAGTTGGTATTATGGTTCTTTGAAAAGTAAAACATCTCTTATTGTTGCCACTTAAATTTGGAAATATGCGATAATTTATCATCTTTTCTCATGAGCATGTCATTAGTCTTGTGAGAACACAATTTTGGAGTTCTAAAATTAAAATTTTTTAAATGTTGTGTAACATTCAGAGCTACTGACAACAGTAAAAAATAATTAAATATTTTGTATTTATTTATTAATTAACAAATCATTTTCTTGATTATAAAAAAGCTATAAAAGCACATGGTTATTCGGCTGATGCAGGAATACCAACAGCAATTTTTAGAAATCAATTACAAATTAGCTCACTAGTATTATACAGGAAACAATGAAATCTTTCAAATAAAGGCAATATTGTTAACTGCAATTGTTTGTGTTGTAAGGTGCCAATAATTAACAATTTAAAATTTATAAATATGAAAGAAATATTGTTAAAATTCTTGTGCTTCAACAGTATTTTCTGACATTTTAAAGAAAAATGCGCCTCTCTGTATAGAGTAAAACAATAAATTCAACAAAAACAAGCACCATTCAGCTTTAAAAAGAAAGGAAAACTCTTTTTTCTCACAAATAAAAGTAAATACAAATAATATTCCATTTTTAAAAGAAAAAAAATTCAAACTTTATATAGTTTATAGAATGCCCTATCATTTTTCACATTTACAACATTCTCTAATAACGGAATCAAAAACACAAGCTAACAAAGTTAAATGTAAGCAAAGTAAATTCACAATAAAGAGAAAAATTGAAAAGCAAATTATTAAAAATTTCCTAACTGATTTGCTTAGTGAGCAAGATCTGCAGGATTTTTATAAGATTTTCAATAAAAAAGAATTTATTTTTTCATTTTTTTGTACATGATGATTTCTATCATTTCTATTTCTATTTCCAACAACGGCTTACTCTTTCAAGAATATATGGTTGTTAACATAAATTCCTCTAATTTGAGAAGCACAATCCACGTGCATATTCTAGTACATTTTTCAAATGAATGAGTCCCAAATATTACAATTTTCTTTGAATTAGAATATTGGACATAAAAAATCATTTCATGAATATTTGTTCAATTTATACATCGTACTTACATTAATATTTATTTTTCATTCTCTTATGAAAATTTTTTACTGAATCTTAAAAGATTAAATAAATCAGATGTAATTACACAAATTATTTTGGAATATAATTGAAGTAACAGTTTTCAAATAACACTGTATATTGTGGAATTTTTTTAAAATTTACATACCTCTGATTTATTAGATTTTTATTAAGTTTAAAATAATATTTTAATTTTATTAAAATATTATAACAGTAAATGACAATTTTTCATAGCTTGGCTATGGTCCATACTTTGGTCACAAATACAAGAAATATTTTAGCAGAAATTACTTGTTCACTGTGCGCTGTTTAATTAATGAAGGATTTATTTTACTATTAAAAATTCATGCCTTAATTCATGCCCTTCATTATAAATGTACAAAGTTATCAACATGTTTATTTATATATAAAGAAATCAAATGATTGAATTAAACTTTCAAAACTTCATACAAAGTCAACTGTATTAATAGTACTTCATAAAATATCTGCCAGCATTAATTTCTTTCTCATTATAACAGGGTGTATTTAAAAAATGCAACTGAAAGTAACAGAATTCTCATCCTAAATTAGTAAGTACGAATATTGCTAGTTTTTCTGAAATCAAAACATTAATCATCTCTCTAACTAAACAAAATTTAAATAATGATGGCAGGACACACAATGTCAATATATTCTATTTTTACTATTACAGCTGAAAGCAGTTGCGTGGAAGGATATAAGCTATTAAATTAATGTACAAAATAGTTATTTTAGAATAAATAGTAATCAAAAAAATCCTTTTAAAGCTATTTTATTCCTTAAATACTAAAAATTATCTAATTTACACAAGAAAAGGAATACAGACATGCGTTTTATTCCAAAACTCAACATTGATTTATCAATATTAATGTCTAATAATATTATTTGCAAAATTTCTCCTTTACACTCAATATACCCACTTTATTAAATTATGATAATTATTAAAGATTGATGAAAAAGCCAAAATTCGCGAAATATAATACTAAAATGCCCCAACCTATGACAGCACCTCTAACTTACAAGAAAACAAGCGTACACTATTTATACAAAGTTACAGATAGAAAATTGGATTTTTGTCAATGAATTACCAATTCTATGCCATTAATTAATAAGTACCAGAACTATTTGTTATATTTAATTATTAACAAAGTTCCAACCTTTTGATATTATAAAATACAAACTTTATTTTCAAACTGTAAATATTAATTTTTTCTACACCTCTTTTTAATAACAAATGTTGCTAGAAATTTATTTAATTTCTTTCTCATTATAACAGGGTGTATTTAAAAAATGCAACGGAAAGTAACAGAATTCTCATCCTAAATTAGTAAGTACGAATATTGCTAGTTTTTCTGAAATCAAAACATTAATCATCTCTCAGACTAAACAAAATTTAAATAATGATGGCAGGACACACAATGTCAATTCAAAATAAATCATGCAATATGAAAAAAATATGCAATTTTCAAAATTTAAATTGTATAAAAAATAAAACAGCTGAATATTTCACTAATCGATAACTGGAATGAAATAAGAATGGCTTGAATACTCACAAAATTTATCCAATTTATTTAAAACATCCTCTCAGATACCCACTTCTTATAGTTGGTCTGTGTATCATGTTGCTCATTGAAAAAAAATGAAAGAATTCAAGAGATCGCTATCACATACCTTCATAGTTCAAGATTTTTACAAAAGTGTGCTAAATAAATAAAAAGTGTGATATAATACACAATAAGATTTCAGAACATAAAAGCGGCATTTATTACTTTGGCACAGTAATTTGAAACATATATAGCACTAAATTTCAATGATACCATATAAAGCAATGATAAAATAAACGTCCTAAAATTCATATCCCGTGATAATTAAAATTTCAACTAAGTCCCTTAAAGTAATGATAATGATAAAAAGAAATTAAAATAAGTTTAAAAATTCAAATTTCATATTATAATAGAAGACATTTGTCATAATTTGAAGTCTCTAAGGAATTTATTTACCTAAGGAGCTTAAATAACAGCTTGATATTAACTAGGCTTTATAACAGCTGAAATATTACTGGAAATTTTAGGAAAATGCTATCTTTTTAATTAATTGAAATTTTAATAAAATTGCTCTGAGATTAACATTTTTATGCTCCAAAGCATATGTATGATGTTTTGTAGATCTAACCTAATTAAAAGATTTGCTGTTTTGTCTACCTAAATAACCTGGCCTAAATAGCATCTATATGCTATTCATCTTTATTTTTGGTAGATAAGAAATAAAGTTTCAGGAGATGAAATACATATTTAAAACTTTGCTTCGATACATATTCTAATTTTTCTAAATTCTGAGCTTATATGTATTTAACCCCTTCCTTCTCCTCCCCATGAAAATGATGGGGTGGAGTTACGTCCTCTATTCCTTGCGCCCGTGATATTTCCGGGCTGGAGTGTTCAAAAGTAATGGGCCAAAAATATTAAAACAAACTATTTCTTATGTCCGGAATCATGTTTATTTCTCAATATATACACCAGATGGCTGCACTAGACTATTTGTTATGTTTCTGGAGGTAGTTGATTTATTTAAAACTATACACTCACTTTTATATAATTTTCATGGAAAGAAAATTGGCACTTTTATGACCATTTTCTTCAAAATTATGCGACCGTTAAGGATTTTCTACCAATGCATTAAAACAAGGGCAGAGTGTTCGAAACACTTTAAAATAGGAATTCGAGTTTTATTCACTATTTTTTAGTAATTCTCTGTTTATTGCTCACATTAAGCAATATAAATGCAGAATAAAAAAATATTTTTTAATAAGAATGATATATTTTTCTGTTTTGAATTTTTATGAAATAACTTAAAAACAGGTGATATAGAGAATATTAGAAATTTAAAAGTAGATATATTATATACATGAGTAAAATTATATTTAAAATTATACTGATTAATAATGCAATTGAAACTATGATTATGTTAACATAACCAACCTCGCGTTCTGTAGGGTGATGGTTGGCCAGCGATCTTTTGCTGCTTAGGAATGGCTAATTTGTAAAGTGATTATAACAGAAATACATCTATAAAGAGATTTTAAATTAAGTAAATAATTACATAGTATGTACCATGAATCTATAAATGTTTCAATAAATTAAAAAAGTTAGCTTTTATTTAGATCCTCTGCTTTGTGAATCAAATTTAACAAGACATTTTTCAGATACTAATATTTTAAATTAAAAGGCAAACTCCAATCAACAAAATCAATCTCTCTCAAATTGACTGATTTATGAATATCACTATTCAATAAATACAGGTAATTTTAACTCACTTAATCGACAGTTTCAAAGATGATTTGCGTCCAGGTTTACACAAGACTGACTCTATTGATAATGAAAATGTTAATTGCTCTAAACCAGAGGTGTCCAAACTACGGCCCGCGGGCCAAACCCAAGTGATTTTATCCGGTCCGCGGAGGGTTTTAAAACATAATGATGTTTTCGCCCAAACCTTTTCATTTTCATAAAGGTATATCGAAAAACTACGTGGCCAACAAAACAGGGTTATTGTACTTAACCAAACACAAATGTCTATCCCGCTGTTAAGTTATAAGACTAAATAAAAAATATATTTCGGTAACTCAAACATAAAAGAAGTTTTATACGCATGTGAATTTTGACGATAAGCAGAGTCTTATTGTTTTGTTGTAAATAAAGCATCAGCAATTTCCAATTGCATTTGCAGTAAAGATCATCGCCGATTCAAAAGAAAAATTTCAAAAGCGATTTTCTGATTTGGACATGAATTCAAAAGAAATTCGGCTGTTCCAAAATCCATTTGATTACAACGTTGCTGAAATTTCAAGCCAGCTTCAAATAGAAATTATTGATCTTCAAGCAAACGAACAAATCAAGGAAGGAAACTTAATAGATTTTTATAAATATTTGGATGCAAAAGAGTTTCCAAATTTGAAGAAATTTGCTCGTAAATTCATTTCAATGTTTGGGACTACTTACGTGTGCGAACAAACTTTTTCTCGAATGAAATATCTCAAATCAAAATATAGAGCAAATTTATCTGATGATCATTTGCAGTCATTGCTTATGATTGGTGTAACAAATTTTGATCCCAACTATAAAGACATTCTTCAACAACAACAAAAAAAACAGTTTCATCATTCGTATTAGAAGTTGCATGAAAATATTTCAATTTATATAAAATAATTATATAATTATACTTTGTTTGTTTAGTATTTTGTATTTTCAAGTTACAATAAAATAGTATTAATTAATAGTATTTATTGCTACTTTACTCATAATGATATTTTTCAATTTGTATGTACATGTGGCCCGTATAGCATGGATCTAATTTCGATCCGGCCCGTGCCGCGAAAAGTTTGGACACCTCTGCTCTAAACTATTATATTCCAAACTTCATAAGTCGATCAAATTTCATAGCAGAAGATTGAAACCTTCAATTACTTATCTGAAAGTTGACGTATCAAGAGTGTTTCGTAGAATATGATTCCTTAGAACTAAAAGATGCATAAGATTTAGACTTAATAATTTTTTTTAATTATCTCAATAGGCCGAAACAAAATTAAATATTGCTATTTGTATCATTTAAATCCTTTTGAATGTAAACTAAAAACTGAAATCTAAGAAATTTTTATTGAATAATTCTTGAAATACTACAAAAATTATTGAAATTATACTATAATACACATAACGATTCTCTTTTCAAGATTTATATTATTAAAACTGCTTGGTTTCAGTTTAAGAAAATGCTTTTATATCAATTTATAGTTTAATCTTTTCTACTTTAATTAAAATGTGAATTTTTGTGGAAGCTGATAGATAAGTAGAGAGACAAATAGTACATTATGTACTTAAGTCTTTTATAACTGCAAAAGTGAATTATATGACTATCAAAATTTGACCCTTAAAAATATTTTGATGAGTCGCTATTAAAAGAGAAGTTACATAAAGTATTTAATTGACAAAGACATAATTACATAAAGTATTTAATTGATAAAGACATAATTGAATAAAGTATTTGATTGACAAAGAAAATTCACATAAAGTAACGATTACGTTATGGGTGTGTTACATTTTTTTCTCCCCGACCAAATCGAAGTATATATTGTATGATGGAGAAATTATTTGGAAAATAAAATTATCTGTTTATTAATTTTTTATAAAAAAATTAACTGTTTAATAATATAAAAATCTTAACCATATAATTTTGCTTTCTATATTTAATACCTTTTTTTAACATTTTAAATGTATTTTGTAACTATATATTATATTGTTGAAAAGAAACTCAAAACCGATCGCACGAATATTTCAGTTTTTTTTTTCTATCGTTGTGACCAGAAATGAGGACAAGGTTAATTTGCCCATCATGATGCTTCAATATAGGTAAGATTGTACTGCATTCTTTTGATATTTTCTGTACTTAAGAATAAAATTTAATGTCCGAATGAAGCAATGTTGGATTTTTTTTAATCAATCATTTTTAAATGGTGCTGCTTTTATTTGTGATATAATTGAAAAAATAAATATAAAATGTGCTTAAAATGTAAGGAGAAAAAAATGAAAGATTTGTTGAGGAAACAATTGAAATTTTCATAACCCTTAATCACACTTGACCAACTGATCGCAAAATGCGAAAAGTACAAAATATTTAACTAAATATATCAAAAATGTTTGTAAATCATATTAATTCTGGGAATTATTTCTTCACATTGTATATTCACATTGTTCAATTGTATGTCAAATATAGTTCTCAAATGAAAATAAATAAACTTTAAAAAGAAATCATAAACAATGAAATTTTATTCTAAGAAAATGCACCTGAACTTAATTTGTATCCTCATGGACGATTCCAAAACCTTTTTGAGATAAATGGTTTATTTAAATACACGTTTCAGCTAACTAATAACGCATAAGTAGGTAATTGTATCTAAAAGATTATAGATTTCTTACTATTTGAAATGAAATCAGGTTATTGAATTTCAGGTAATCAAATAAATAATTCATAAATATATAAAAAAAAATAAGTCAAGAAGCCTAATATACAGAGAGCCCCACAAGGTATGCAGCATGTAGTATTTACAGATTCTGATAGAAGACGTCAAGATAAGTATTTTGATATACAATATAAGGGGTCTGCGAAAATAGATTCATAGTCAAATTTAAGTTTAAAACTTGTATTATGAAAGCTTCAAGAAATGAGGCAAAAATCAATATTTATTGAGAACTTTCAATACAACAGATTTTCGAAATGTCAGCCATTCGAATAAATAACATGACGAAATCTGGAATTGAAATTAGGAATCGTTTTCTGCAAAACATCAGTTCCAATTTCCTTGACCTCGGTTTCAAACGCTGCTCTCAAGTCGTCCAATGTTGAGAGCTGCGTGAATACAATGTGTCTTTCAAATATCCAAATGAAAATAAGTCACACAGGTTAAGAACTAGAGAGTAAGGTGGCCATTCTATAACACTACCTGTTTTTGCAATGGAGTCCAACCCGATAAGTCTGGAATCAAAATGCTTCGCTAACAGAACAATGCCGGGTGGTCTAGCACCATTTAGCATGAACCAATAATCGCTTATCTTGTCTGGACCATGAAAGAATTGGATACCACCTTTACTTAGCATGTCAAAATAAGCTTCACTGGTGACATTTTCAATTTTAAAAAATTGATCCAATGATGTATTCGGCAGATAACGCACTCCAAACTGTGAGCCTAGGTGGGTGTAATGACCGAACTTTTGCATGATGAGTATTTTCCGTGACCCAGAACCTCCAATTCTGTTTGTTAACATACCCTTAGAGGTGGAAGTGCTCCTCGTTATTGAAACAGATATGATTAAAATCAATTTTGCCACATTTATTCATAATCGTTTTTCAAAAGTCAAACCTCCTTAAACCATCTTAGCCATTTTTCCTCTCAATGATTTTCACAAATTTGCACAGTCACTTAGAAAAGCTTCTATGCTGTGCAGTCGTTCTTGCGTATTATAAGTTGGAATAAAAACGGAGTTTTTATTGGAGTTGGAGAATTTCATGTTCTTCATGTAATTGGAATAACGATTTATTCGTACGCTCTACTATGACTATGACGCTATATTCGTGTACCCTACATGTTATATATCAAAATAGTTGTCTTGACCGTCTATCCGTCGAATAGTTGTCTATCGGAATTTGCTAATATTAGACACTGGATGCCTTGTTGTTATACAAATACATTATATCTTGTAATTAAAAATTTAATATTCATGTTTTCCTGAAAACTTAATCCTTACATACGCAAACATAAACGGAAAATCTTGACTATAAAACATACATGCTATCTAAGATCTATACATATATATTTTTAAAAGATTAGAAACATTCAAAAGAAAGACAGACAAACCATTAAAATTAATGAACTTTTTGAAGATAATTACCATTCAGATAACATTATTTTTTTATGTTAATATGTTTAGTTGTAAAGAATTGCATGTTTCTTTCTTCCGAAAGTATTTGTGCTAAATTTTGTACCTCTTCGTACAACAGTCCATCTTGTAAAACAGACCGATGGATGCATATATATAAATTCATTTTTTTCTAGGAAGAAAATCTTATTCTGTGAATTAAAATTTTAGATTAAAGTACTAAATATTCTACACTTTTAAATAATTTTAAATGAATGATACCGATTAAATTTAAGGCATATTATAGTTTAAAAAAATTACAGAAGTAAAAGTAAATGTTCGCTGATATCCTTATGAGGGAAAAAAATATCTCATTGGAAACTTCTTTAAATTTACAACAAGAGTTTCTCCTGCAATACAATAGCAGAAGTCCGACTTTATTTCTTTTAGAAAGAAACTAATATTCTAAATTCACTTGCTCTTGAAATCTTAAAATTGATCTCGCCTGGACTTCTGCAAATTATGAACTCATTGTGAGATAAGTAGACTTTTTTAATAGCAAAATGTCTGCAACATGCGCTTTGTTTTCACGGGGAAAAATTTCTTAAGTTCGAATCAAGGACCCATTGAAACGCGCATTTAAAGCCATTTCTAATGAAAATAATTAAATTCCCAAAAGATTTGAATTTACAGTTAGGGAGTTGTAATATCAACAGTCCAAAGGTATTACTTGAATGATTCTAATCAACGAGGGGGTGGTGGTGGAAGGGCTAACTATGCAAAGTTGGCAGTGGCCAAGGAGCAACTTAGTTCCTGAAAATTAGCAGTTGTGGAAAATTACTTAGTTTTATACTTTCATTCAATGACAGAAGACCGTGCAATCAAATTCATTTAAATCAACATTAAATATCGGTTGAATTAATTTTGGAACTATTCTAGTAATATTCCTAATCACCAGTTGCAAATTATTTATTATGCTATTTCATAATTCTAAAAAATTTGGAGCTTTTATGTTTAAAAAAAAAATGTCCCCACCTTTTACAATATTATTTAGAATTAACGAAAATTGTCTTTTGTTTTTAATATTTTGCTTAGAGTTAATTCTACGTTTTAAGTGTTGAATTTTTTTTATATGTGAATGAATAAAACGGTCTTCTCAGGAAGAGACTTGCGGCAGCAGATTTTCAAAATTTGCTAATTAAAACTTCCGAATAAAAATGAAATTAAAATCGATGAAAAATTTTGGAGGGAAAAGGGGCTTCGAGATCTGCCTTACATACTGGTCTCTGGAAGGTTCAAAAAGACTTTGAATTCTTCTGAAATTGTGACAACATGAGGCCACAGATGCTAAATAATTTTGAGGCCTTCTTCTAGATAAATTCTGTTTATAACAAGTCAGTAATGTAAATTCAACTTATTTTAGCTTTTAATTTCAACTGTGCGCTCACTTTTTAGCAATTTTTACATTATATGTATGTATCAAAACGATGAAAAAAGTGTACCTTTTTATTGAAAAAATTTATATAGAAGAACAAAATAACATTTCTATTCAGTAATTATTTTTTCAAAAATACTACTCTTTAAATTCTTTTCGAACTTTGAATTGGTATGAACAGTGTCAACATTCTTTGAACGATTGAGAGGTATTATTAATTAATAATGCAGATAATAATAACAATAAAAAAAAAGAAAATATATGAAATTTTCTCTGCTCAGATTTTTTTAAATAATACTTTAAAAAAAAATAATGGTTCGTAAAAAATTATCTAGTTCAAGTAAAACTGATTATTTAAATAACGACGGACTACGTAGAAGAATTTATCTCAATCTTTACTATAAACTTGGATTTTACCTTTAGAACCCAAGAAATGTGCATCTCGCTTCTCTAAGATAAATTGGATAGCAAATTTCTCCCCAACTTAGGATTATATAAAACATCAATTTTATTCCATTAAAGGAATCTTAAACTATAAAAACTTACAGTTCGAATCCCTTTTACAACACTATCTTTTATCAACTATGGCTAACAACATATGCATATCCGTAATTAATAAATAAACTTTTATCATTGCAAAAATGAGTTGTTACATTCTTCAGATAAATTAC
>JAPMOQ010059118.1:176677-189914 GCA_026543055.1 Argiope trifasciata | reverse complement strand
TGATTTCTTATAAAATATATTTTACCCGACAGAAAAATAAATTCAACTCACTTCTTGTTAGCATGGGCTGAGGAAAAAAACCTAATAATTTTAAAACAAATATAAGAATTGATGCCACATGACTTTAATATATGATAATCTATATATATAGTTAATATATGATAAGTTAAAATTTAGGATAGCAGAGTTTTTCTTTATTTTGAATTATAAAAATTATTTAAAAAGAATAATAATCGCATGGTATAATAGAAAAGTAATGGCATTTCTCTAAACTAGGGAAAGTTAATCTCAGAATGATACGTTTCTGTGGATACAAATAAAAAAGCAGAAACAAAGTCTCACAAGTTACAATATCAATGCCATTTATAATTCCAATGATTCATATTATAAGAAAAACTGAATAATAATTATGATAATTTTTACATTTGTATAAATTAATTTGAGATTCAATGGGAATCATTATTTCTACAAATTAATTCAAAATACTAAGACACATTTTGGATTCACTGCATATGAAACAGAGAATCCTTAATAAACTTTACGCAAAAATGGGGAGAGCTTCCAAATCCGAGAATGAATACAGCACACACACACAAAATTAGTGTAATAAATAATTTTGCAATCAGTTAAGAAAAGAAATATACACAAAGTAAGATTCAAAAACATTGAATAGGAATTATGTGTATATAATTTTTTTTAAGCCTTTATCTAATACCTTTGCGATAAAATGCCGAGAGTAAAACGTTCATTATTTTCCTGAAATCATCATAAATAACGTAAAATTAAACCTTTCGACATTTATGTAACAACACTATCGAAAATCATTTGGAAAATGAAACACAAAACATTACACATTGAATTCAAAGTTTTAAACTTTATTTTTTAACTATAAGGAAAAATGTACAAGAACAATTCAATAGAAGTTGCAGATTTGAAGCAGGAAACAATGTTTAAATAGCATAATTGAAACATATTCATATAAAATCATACTTCCGCATGTTAGATTGTTTATTACTTGTAATAATTCACTGCTCTGAAACTTTCAAAATATACAGAATGTCACAAAAAAAATTACACAAGTTATAAGCATACATAATAGTAAAAGGGTAGTACTTTAATTTACAATGCTATTCAATAAAACAAATTTTTAATGGAAATATTTTAACACAAGTGCATAAAACCTTTTCATATAACAAATCTAATCCAGGATTACAACATATTGCCAGTGTTTATAACTCTGCTATATACTGATAAAATTAAAACATGCACATATGAAAGATATCAAAGGTTGATATTGGAGAAATTGACAAGGTATGTCATGAATAATTACATCCTCTTGATAATGTTTATATTTTTGGATAATATTGCTTTTAATAAATATTTAAAAAAGAAATGCTTAATTTTTCAACTGCTATTTGTATTTTTAGATGAATAACAAGCTTACATTTGGTTTTATTTTCAATAGACCTATAAATTTTTCATGTAAATATAAAAATTAATTTCTATAATAACAATAAATGTGCATTATGTGCTGTATTATAACAGAGAGAATTCCTAGAAGAAATCATTTCAATATATTTTAGTAAAATAATAAGACTTTTTGTTCAATGTTATTGAAGCATTAACTTACTATAAACTTGTTATCATAACCCTTTCTCTTAAAGAGATGAATTTCTTCTATTAACAAGAACTTTCTTGAATAACAAAGGCATACATTTCATCAATTTTTCATATGTTTAAACAAATGTTTCTTAAAAGAATGAAAAATAGAATATCTTACACCACAGATGTCGTATGCATATGGTTTCTCTTTTGTGTGTGTTAGTAAATGTCTTTTTAAATCCTCAATATCTGGAAAGCTTTCTTACAAAATTCAAGCATGGTTTCTCAACCTTACAACTACGTAAATGTATTTTGAAACTTCCCTTACGTAAAAAAGGTTTGTTACAAAATTAACATTTTAATGGTTTTTCATGTGTATGTGTAAATAAATACCTTTTCAAAGATGCATGATGAGAAAGGGCTTAATAACAAATGTCTCATGTCATGATTTTTCTTTTGTATGCATACGTACATGATGGTTGAAATACTTCTTATCTGAAAAGGATTTCTCACAAAATTCACATTTATACGGTTTTTCATGTCTATGAGTATGTGTAAATAAATGCCTTTTCAAAGACGCATTATAAGAAAAAGCTTTATAACAAATGTCACATGTAAATGATTTTTCTTTTGTATGAGTCCGTAAATGATGTTTCAAATACCTCTTATCCGAAAACGTTTTCATACAAAATTCACATGTATACGGTTTCTCTCCCGTGTGTGTATTTAAATGTCTTTTGAGATCCCCTTTATATGCAAAAGGAGTATTACAAAGTTCACATTTAAACCGTTTCTCACCTGTATGTGTTCGTAAATGTTTTATCACATATCTCTTATCAGAAAAGGGCTTGTTACATAATTTACATGCATATGGTTTCTCTTGCGTATGCATCTGTAAATGCTTTTTTAAACTCTGATTTTCAGTAAAGGCTCTGCTACAAATTTCACATGCATATGGTTTCTCTCCAGTATGTGTACGCAAATGTTTTTTTAAACTTGCTTCATAAGAAAAGGCTTTCTCACAAAATTCACATGTGAATGGTTTCTCTCCTGTATGACTACGTAAATGTGCTATTAAATTCACATTATAGAGAAAAGTTTTTTTGCAAAACTCGCAAGTAAACACATTCTTTTGCGTATGCGTACGTAAATGTGTTTTGTAACTGGAAAGTACAGAAAAGACTTTGTTACAAAAGCTGCAAATGTAGGATTCATTATTTATATGAGACATTAAATGAATTTTGAAATGCGACTGTTTAAAAATTGCTTTACTATAAACATCAAATGCACATGATTTCTCTTTAGTATGCACCAGACAAAGTTTCTTTAGATTCGAAAGTTGGGAAAATATCACAAAATCTGCAAGCACATGGTTTCTCCAATAAGTGGTCAATGAGAAAATTGTTTTTAATTGTTATTGTTAAATGAGTCAAAAGGTTAAATTTTGAATGTTTTGTCACATGAGTAATAAGAATAATTTTCCTCTTTTTTATATGAGTAACAATTATCAAAAATATGCTCTAATAAGTAATAAAAATTACAATGATTGCCCCTTTTCTGGTGAATTTATTATTTCATGGTTCTCAAGTTCATCAAGATATATTTTACACGTTCAGATTGTAGGTCTTTGAAAAGTCAATCCTTTGTTATTGCTGCCACTTTTATTCCAAAAGATGTGATGATTTATCAGCTTTTCTCATTAGCATGTAATTAGATTCAAGAGAACAGAATCTTGGAATCTGAAATTAAAAGAATAATAATACAGTGTTACATTCAGAGTTACAATACTGAAATTTCTATATTTAATTATTAATCAACAAGTAATTTTTTAACTATAAAAAAATCTGGAAGCACATAGCTATTTAGATTGTAGCGCAGAGATCAACAGAAATGAATTATACTGGAACCTCATTAAATGAGCATAATTTGTTTTTGAATCTTACTTTCAAGGTGACAGACTCCTTAAATGAAACAATTTTTTCCCATAGGAGTCTATATAAAAAAAAAATTCATTCCATTCTAAAAAAACACTATAGTAATGTAATTTATTATTTATATTGCAAACCTTTTTTTTTTTTCACAAGAAAATGGATTGAAGAAAAGTTTTCTCCCCTTATGCTTCAAAATTTGGTAAAAATGAGGTACATGGCAATATCATTAAAGAAATTTGTAGCACAATAGTGATGCTTCTCTTATTATGATATAATTTTTTAATACTTTCAACATTTCTCTCATTTCACTGGAAGATTGTTCTTTTATTTCATATCCAAACCAAATCCGCAATGGGTTTTGCCACAACACTAAGTGCACCCCTATAAGTTCTTGGATAATTTTGGATGTGTTCTTTTATTAGCTCATCGATAACATAGCTAACCACCTCCAACCCTATAATCTTACCAGACACATGCTCAAACCTCTCAGAGTCATGTTTTACAAAACTATTTGGTCAAAACCTTCTATATGTAAACACATCTGTTCCCTTCAAACTAACAAGCAATACAAATTGATACAGGCGAATCTAGCATACAACATCAAAATGTCTTCTCATCACTCAGGTATTTATATCGGATTACAACACAAAGACAGACAGATGAAATTTGATACATAGATTTAACATCAACAGTGTAGACATCTATCAAATTTCAAGCCTAACCAGATTAGCGTTTTAGAGTCAGTCAGTCTGTATTTTCAGAAAATTAAACACAATAATTGCAAAGTCATTGCTTATTAAAATTGTGATGTAATTTTGAGATTACACCAGCAGCTTTGTTTCAAATTTTTTGCTTTGATCGTTTGGGAAAAATATGTTTAAAGCAGAAATTTGATTTTTGGATATTATTAACATCATGCCAGGCATTTATTGCCAAAACACCATATAAAGATGACACGACAAATTCTGAAAAAATACTAAATTAAAACTAAAGGTTGACATTTCATAACTAGGCAAGGATTTATCTGACATAACACTTTTATTGAAGAGTGTGCAAAAAAAAAAAATTATAGGATGGCTTTATCAGGCATCAATATCTAGTATCAAAAAAGAAAAGATAAGAGTAATGAATGCAATTGCTACAAAATGAAATGTGATGTACTGTTGAACTGAGTTTGTGAATTTCTTGTCTTGAGTTTGTTCAGTGTGTGAATGGGATTATTAAAGAAATGTTCCTGGAAACATATGCCCTGTTGCTTCCTGTATGGATCATAATAATTTACATTCACTAAAAAATAATATTTAAATGCCACATTAAAATTCTCATAACAGATTGTTGTCAAAATTACTTTTATTTTTATTACTTCTTAATTATTTGCTTTCTTCTAACAAACTTTCACTAATAATTGAAAAACAAATCCCTCATACATGAAATATTCAACACGTCAATCATACATAAAATATAAAATAAACGTAAATTCATCAAAAAAATTTTTTATTATGAATTCAGTGTTCCTATAAAAAAAGGTTCTATTTATATAAAATAGAAATTTATTTTAATAATACAGCTGAAAATAATTTACAGTTGATAAAGAATATAATTTATTCAACAAATTATATCAAGGGTGTTTCTTTTGCATAAAAATTGTAAGTGCTAACTTTTTTTAATGCATCAATGAGTAACAGATCTGGAAAAAATAATAAAAAAATCATAAGAGTTACCGAAAATGTGGCTCATTTTGTAAGAACCCTACAATAGTCTGATCTGTAAAATTGAATAATATTAAGCTAATAAACAAGTGTTAAAAGATAATTCAAAAGTATACAGAATAAATATTTATACTTTTCCTTTATTTCTAAACGTATTTAAAACATATCAAGACAATTGTTTCAAGAATTCTTCCAGAATAATTTTCTAAAATATTCAAGATTATTTATGTATTTTCACTACCTTAAAAATATATATATTCTATTATATTATATAAATTTTTATGAGATCTTCAAAAATACATTTTTTTTTTTTTTTTTTTTTTTTTTTTTTATTGGCAATAAAGACTCAATCATTTTCATTTCTTTTTCCAGCAATGACTTAGACCTTCAAAAATATATTGTTGCGTGTTCCTTTAATTTGAGAACCCCCATCATATGCATATTATTGTAAAAGAATTCTCAGCCTAATGTTTATGTATGTTCTAAAATATTTTAATTATCTTTGAATTAGAATTTTAGACATAAAAACAAAAATCATTTCATGAATATCTATTCAATTTATACATTGTACATACATTAATATTGTTTGTTCGTTCTCTTACTATATTTTTTTTTTTTTTTTTTACTGAAATTAAAAGATAACATACAGCAGATGTTACTTTGCAGACTCAAATAACTTTGAAATATAATTTAAGTAACAGTTTTGAATTGACAAATTCTTTTTCTTAAATTAATATACCAATAAGAATATTATGTTTTGATTAAATATAAAATAATATTTTAATTTCATTAGCTCGTATTAATTCATGCTTTGATCATAAACACAAGAAATGTTTAGAATAAATTTTGCACCGTTTGATTATTGAATGACTCAATTGATTACATAGTACTTCACTTTATTTATGCACAAAGAAATGATTTGATTTCAAAACTTCATACACAATTAACTGTCCTAATAGTGATAAACATGCTTTCTTCTTTAATTATGGCATTCCAAAACAGCTGCATGGAATGATATCAGTTATTAACTTATTTTACAAAAGTTTGTGAAAATAAATAAAAGTAATCTGGAAAATTCTTTTATTAAAGAATATTAAAAAAAGATCTTTATATATTCATCTCATTTACACACCAAAATGAGCACACACATTTCCCCCTGCCTCAAATCCAGTAATTTGTTAATAATAATGTCTAAAATTATTTGCAAAATTCTTCAATCAATATGCTTAGTATGTTAAACAATAATATTAATTATTTAATGATGAAGGAGCCAAAAATAGTGAAATATAGCACTAACCTATGAGCTACTTTCTAAAGAGAAGAACACAAGCATCTATTTAAACACTTTCTACAAACTTTACAGAAAGAAAATCACATTTCTGTCAGTTAATTACCAATCCTTCAACACTTATTACTAAGTATCTAAACTCTTTTGTTAAATCGAACTATCAGCAATCACTTTACCAGTATCAAACTTTTTGACACAATGAAATACTAACTTTCAGTTTTATTACAGAGAATTAATTGTAATCACTAAGTCAGTGAATTCTTTTTGCATTATAATAGGATATGTTTACAGAATGCAACCAAAAGCAGCTATATTTTCTTTTTTTTATTAGTAGGTACTACTTATTCTGAGATCAAAATATTAATAACATCCTGCTGAAAAAAATAATGATAATAAGACACACGTACTCAGTTTTAAAAATGATACAATATGAATGAAATAAGAAATTTTTTAAAAAATGAATAGTATAGAACACCTGAATATTTCACTAGTGGACAACTGGTATGACATAAAGATGGCTTTAATACCCATGAAATTCATCTAATTTATTTAAAACATTCTGTAAGATACCCACTCCCAGTAGCTGGCTTGTGTATCATGTTGCTCACTTAAAGAATAAACAAATTCAAGAAATTACAATCTTACATCTTTATAAATAAACCTTTTTTACAAAAGTATGCTGAAGTAAGAAGCAGTATGAAGTTATACTCAGCAATATTTGATAGTATTTAACTGCATTATTCCTATGGAACAATAAACTGTAATATACACAGTATTAAATTTCAATTATATCATATAAAGTAATAATAAAATGAACATCAGAAATTTTGATAAATTCAAATTTTAACAAGGCTTTTTAAAGTAATAATGATGACAACAAGAAAATAAGACATACTTTGAGATTCAAATTAAAATAAAAGATACTTATAGCATAATTAAACAATTTTAATTTACGAATATAAAATATTAACAAAAAAATGTTCTGCTTTCAGTGATCATATTTCGATATCAGGAAATTGGAAATCATGCCATTATATTTAAAAGTTAATTTCAATAAATAGATGAAATGCTTAAAGATACTTATATTTGTTATGAACTTATAAAAAGTCTATTGAAAAAACAAGGTTAATAACATAAAGATAACGATAAGATCTGTACTACAACATAAAGGCATATAAAATTAAAATACAATTCATAAAAGAAAAAGTTCTTTGCTTCATTCATTTTCATTCACAGGTTGCTTTTCATGTTTTCTACAAAACATCCAAAATGTCTATATTGCATCAAATTGCATAAACAGTTTATTTTATGAATTAAGCATTATCAGTATTACTTATCTTTACTAATATTATAAATGTGAAAGTTTTGATGGATAGATGTTTGTTACTCAATTACACCAAAACAGAAAAACGGAATTGGATGAAATTTAGTAGAAAGCTAGATTATAGTCAGGATTAGAACATAGCTACTTTTTATTCTGGTTATTTTTTTATTAATTAAAAACTAACTTTCGTGCTAAAAAGCTGAGGCCAAATCCCAGCCAAGATGAGTAAAGCTCCAAATACTTTTTAAGCAATAGAAATTAGGTTAAGGTTAGCAGAATTTCGACCAATTATTTCAAACGATTCTGTTAATTTTTTTAGTGTTTGATGCATTTAAAATCAAATGTTGTGAATTAATCTATCTTTTGAATTCATTCTAAAGTACTTTTAAATTACAAGATAACAGAATAAAGGAAATAATAAAAATCTAATTTGCATTGCGTTACCCAAACTTGTATAGGAAAGTCACAGATGTGTGCTACGCCAATGGGCTTTGAAAGTTTGTGCTTGATTGTTGACAGCTGTGTTTTCATTTAAATTAAAAGTTTAAAAATTATGTGTATAATACTGTTGTAGCTATCCCAATCTCAATAGATAAATAAAATGGATTTGACCAGATTTTAAAGAAACATGGACTTCATTTGCTGTTTCGTTCTATTTTGGGTACACAATGTCAATAAATTGTTTTTACGTTAGTTGAGTATATTTTTTATTAAATTATGTTTGCTATACATTTTTTGTATATGCTTATACTTTTAAAAATATTGTTTTTAGGTTAGGTTTAATTTTTTTTATTTGTCATAGTTAGACAGTTTTTCGTAAATATACATCAAATTTCTATGCAAACAGAGTCGTGGGTAATAACTAGAATGAAAATAAAGCTTTCATGAAAAATGCAGCCTATTTTTAATTAAAATCATGACAAAATAAAATATGCTAACAGATAAAACAGGAGGGAAAAAAATATAGTCAAACAAAACCATATATCCTGAAATTTTACTTATATTCTTTCTACGAGAATAATTAAAATCAAAACTTTAAGAGCCTTCCTTTGTTATTGCTTTTATTTCTGAAACTGAAGATCATAATAAACATTAAAAAATTACTTCCATGATGAAAAATTGCTTTTATGATTGAATATAAATATTGCAGAATGGACTATATGCATTTTATAATTTAAAACTGCATTTTATTTTCAACTAATGTATATTTGTTACATTAAATATTTGCCACATATACAATTTTCTCATCAAGAATTAAAATGTTTAGAAAATAATGCAGCAGCTTAAGTACAATCCTAATTATTTGTTCATGAATTTTTTAATGAGGATATCATCGAAAAAGAGGAAAAAAAGAACGCAGATGATTCATTAAGAGAACAGGCTTTATTATTAATTCATGATTATTATTTCCCTTGAATATAGTATTTAAATGGTACAGGATGTAGAAAGATCAAATCAACTTTTGCATTAAAAATATATTGAAAATCACAACCAATTTTAAGCATGGAAAATGCCTTAAAATTGAAACTAATTTTCAGTGTTTTAAGAACTTATTTTTCAAATAAAATATTACTGTATATTTCAGAAAAAAATACTAATATTTCATTTAATTTTTAAGTAATTGAGATTTTTGTAAAATTGTTCTGAGAGGCTTTTACATATTTGCTTGCACCAAAATATATGCATGCCAAGTTTTGTAGATCTAAGTCAAATAACTTGACCTGAAAAGCATTAATATGTGCCTTTCATCTTTATTTTCAGTAGATAAGAAATGAAGTTTGGGGAAATGAAATACACATTTAAAACATTGCTTCAAATCTTCTGATTTTTTAATTTATGAGCTTACATGTATTTAAAAAGATTACTTTTGTTTATATACACATATTTGTATTTACAGATAAAAAAAAAAGAAAGCAGTTCTTGAGATCACAATAATCTATAGAGAAACAGTTAATAAAACGTTAAATCAAAAGTCAAAATTAATTTTGTTAAGAGAAATAAAATTCAACAAATATTAAATGCTTCTTCTTCCACCTTTTAGCATTGTTCATGAACACACATCAACTCTCAATATTTATCAGCAAAGTACAAATTTTAGTTTAATTTTCGGAAGGATCTGAAAATTTTCCATTTAAACAAGCAATTGTATACTCCTAGTTAATCAAATTTTAATAATTAATTTAATACATTATAATCACCAATATACGAGGATATGAGAAAAAATTCAATCAATAGTATTACCACAAGAGGCTTCACTGTATCTCCTTAATACAATAGGATGAATATGAATGATCATAATGGGCGGACAACATTAGCAAGAATTATGCTTCAATCCTTAGAGCCATAATCAATCTCAGAGCAATACCTGCTAAAGTAGATATTAGTTACCCCTTGTTTTCATACCCAGATGGAATGAACCAACCTCCATAAACTAATGAGTCTCATCCTGTTTTTTTAAAGTGGAATTACCAATAATATAAGAATTTTAAATAATGCACTATTAAAACCCTGAACTTTAGGATTGTTCTTCAAATGTAATGAAACTCATTTCCTGGTTCACAATAACTGAAATATAAAATTTTGATGCTAAAACGCACAATTATTATTCTATACCTCTTATACAGAATGAATGATTTTGGGGAAATAAACCATATGTAGGGATAGAATTTTTGGTCAGATGCATACATGAAACAGGAAAATTTTAATATTTTTGCTATATAATTTGTATAAATGTAATTTCATTAACTATACTCATAATAAAAATGTTTTGGTACTTTTCCATTATACCGGCGCAAATATCGCCTAACTAACTTTTTGGCAACAGCACACAGTCGCCATTACGGTGGAGGCGACAAAATGACCACGACTTTCTTTAAAAATGTAGCGGCAAAAGGTTACCGGCGGTGATATTCCGTTTGGCGTTGATTGTATCATTATTGGCGACTTTTCGCCTGCACCGATATAATAGAAAAGTACCAATGTTTTTCAATAGAATATATTCAACCATCTTCTAACTATAGAAATATAATTCAATGAATTTGACAAATTGTTATTTTGAAATAAATATATTTCATAATAAATTACTTTTTCATATACTGTGCTAATTGTATTTAAAATTATTTATCATAATTTCTAACATCTGTCCTGCATCTAAAATTCAAATATCATATTTGAGAAGTAGCATAAATTGATATCATAACAACAATTCATATTGATATAATTTTTGTAAATATTGCATATTCATGTTTAGGCATATTACCAATATATCTCTGTAACATAATTATAAGATTTTTTTAAATTTATTGTATAGTCTGAAATAGATATCACTTTAAAAGTCATATTAGATTTGTAAAAGCAGTGTTTGTATTTATTATGCTTTAGTATCATTTGTTTACTAACTGTGTGGTTACAAAGTGGAATACATTTATTATTAAAATGAAGTTTCTTTTTAACTGTTGTTAAAAATTTATGTTATATGTATTGTAAATTGGGCAGTTTGAATTAACTCAGCTGCAAAACTTTAGTTTTCTAAGAATGGTAATATATTTTGTGATCTAATTGAAAACAAGAAAAAATAAATGCTGGTAGAGCTCATGGTACTAAAGGATTTTTCGTGTATTATCTTTTACGATTTCTGTTAAGTCTCATTCATTTGAAGAATTGTGAGTTCATTTGAGTGAGTGCAAAAAGGCGTCCGTATATAATTTGTTATCTGATAGAAATATCTCGAAACTTTATTGGAAGAAAGTAATGAAGTTTTGAATGCTAAAGTTACAATTATTACTTTGAAAGAAGTGAATTTAAATATTCAAGTTTATACAAATGATCCGGAGTTTCTCCCAGAGGTTTTGTTTAGGATTTTCAATGGAAGACAAGAAAACGAAAGCGCCAAAAAGAATGTCATGACGGCGAAAAAAAAAAAAAAAACGTCATGACAAGGAAATGAAAAAGCGAATGAGTTAGAATGGGCAAAAATATCTGCTGGATTACGCTTAGAAATACAAAATTACGAAGTTGTTGAATCAAGCAGTGTGAAAACAAAATTCCATTTACCCTAACTTGAATTTCGTCACTTTTCCGGATATTTAAAGGAATGTATGCTATTTCGGAGTCGCTTCGAGCAAGTTCATAGTGATGTAGATATAGCCCCCGAAAATAAACTTTAATATTTGATCCAAGCAACTGTTAGCAGATTGGGTGTTGGGATAGCCGCTGCGCATGTTCAGATTTAACTGGAGAAACTAAATACTATTCACTGTTTCATGATCGTTCTCTCGCAATCCGCTTACGTCAGGAGCATCATCAGGATGAATTTTTTCACGTTTAGAAAATCAAAAATGTTTATACACTCTTTATATTATTACAAAAATAAAATTCAGAATTTGTAATTTTTATAAATTTATATTTCAATTCACAAATGAAAAAAAAAAACTAAAATACTTAAAACAAAAGAAGTTATGAAGAAAAATAGCAGTTTTAATTAATATGCTGGTTTATATTTCCTTGTTGCTCAAAACCCCTGTTTAAAGTGATTTCAATCAAAATTTCAATTTCGAATTTTTCTCAGAATTTCCTTAATTTTTCTAAATTATTATACTAAAATGCATAGATATGGGTATTTGATCATAAACATTTTTTTAAAAAAGCATTAAAAAATTTTTATAAAAAAAGTTAGCTTTTATTTTATTTAAATATAAGAAGAAAAAACTCAACCATACTTTCCTAACTTACATTATGGTACTGAAGGCACATTGAATTTGCTGTCATTATTCAGAAATAATTATATATAATACTAAAGGTTCCAACTGTCACCGCAATCCTAATTTCATAAAAACCAGGAATATTTACACGTTTCCCAGTTTTTCTAAGAATTTAATAAATCTGCCACTTAAAGATCCCATGTATTAATTTTTGTACTTCTTTAATGAAATAATCACTTTAACTATTTTAGCA
The DNA here is from genome assembly GCA_026543055.1 of Argiope trifasciata. NCBI lineage: Eukaryota > Metazoa > Arthropoda > Arachnida > Araneae > Araneidae > Argiope > Argiope trifasciata. The sequence continues at coordinate 177,107 of JAPMOQ010059118.1, read as the reverse complement.
ATAAAAGTGATTTGTGTACATAATTTTAAATATAATATCTGCATTCTATCAGTGATATGAAAATTTGATCTGAAACTTTTGTGGGGCATATAATTTAAGTGAATATACTTCTACTGATTACTATTATCCCTTAAATTTTATTTCAGTCAAATAAATAATTAAAAAACAATAGTAATGAATTATTGATTTGAGATACAGTCCTGGCAAAGTATAAAAAGCCATTTGTCAAATTAACTGTGATAAACGTGAACTATTCGGCACCTGCATTTTTTTTCTTCTTGTGGTAACGACTTTCTTTTAAACCATATACGCTTTTTGTTACTGCATATACTTTACGATTGATGAGTGTTTGGCGTATATGTTGGCGGAATTGTGCCAATACGTAGGTTGAATTCCGCCAAGGATCGAACCTGGGACCTTTGGGTTTGTA
>JAPMOQ010059118.1:159391-176667 GCA_026543055.1 Argiope trifasciata | reverse complement strand
TAGGTTGAATTCCGCCAAGGATCGAACCTGGGACCTTTGGGTTTGTAAGCCAGTAACATATCCACTATACAAAAATGGCCACCGATGTTTAGTGGTAGGTACTGGCTTATTAAGATGTCACCACAAGTGCTTAATTTTTATTATAGTATCATCAGAGAAATATAACTTTAAAAAAAATAGTTTAAATCATTATAGTAGAAGAATTACCAAGGGAGACAAAAATAAAATTTAACATAAGATTCCCTTCCACAAATTCTTTGGATTCTTAAAGATAAACAATATTTAGATATAAATTAACATAACTATTTACTTAAAAGGGAATCAAGCATGGAATAACTGTCTTAGTCATGTATTACTCAAAGTTTTCTGTAGTTAGGCAAGTAAGATAAAATAGAGAATTTACTTGTTTTCAATGCAATTGATATGCATTTATCAGAAACAAAATTAACCAGTAATCCAAGAATAACTATTAACCATTTCTTCTTTAAGAAAAATTCAAATGGTGAAAACTGAACAAAACTGATTTCAACTTTTGTCCATCCAGGACTACTGGGGTAGCTCATAGAGCTGATATATAAGTATCCCAGCTCTATGGCTTGTACGTGTCATGTACTTATTAGCGTGGCATTTAAACCAACCACGACCTCCGACAACTTATCGGGGGGCGAGCAACTGGCGTTGAAAGTTCGCGCGTTATTGGCATGACATCAACTGTGTTTGCGCGAGATGACAAGTGTTTTCTTTTAAATTAAAAGTTTAAAAATTATGTGTATAACACTGATGTAGTTATCTTAATCTCGGTAAAAGGGAGATAATAAATTAAATGGATTTCATCTGATTTTAAAGAAATACGGACTTGATTTGCAGTTTTGTTTTATTTTGGGTATACAATGTAAATAAATTGTTTTTACGTTAGTAGTGTGTTTTTGTTATTAAATTGTATTTATGTTGTATATTTTCCGTATATGCTTATAATTTTAAATGTATCATTCTTAGGTTAGTTTTTTTTTATTTGTCATTATTTGAAAGATTTTCGTACATTTACATCAAAATTTTTACTCGAACAGTCGCGGATAATAGCTAGTAGTATATATATATATATATCAGAAAAATAAATATTAATCTAGGAAGGTTCCAAGTATGTTTAAATATGAGCATTTTATTTTACAACAGAATAAAATAATAATAAAAAAAAACGGTAAAATCCTATTTTAGCCCACCTCTGGCGACTTTTTCAAAATCTCGTCAAATCGAAAATATTTGATTAGTGGGAAGGTATTAGACTTCGCAGCGATCGGACGTACAAAATAAGCACTCTGCAGGGTTGCCGCATTTCTCTTTAGATGTTGTCAGGGTTGCCATTTTAAAATCATTATCGCATATTATTTGGCGGGATTTTGAAAAAGTTGCCAAAGGTGGGCCAAATTAAGATCGACCCAAAAAAACTTATGAAATAATTACTATTAATTATGTTATTTTTTGTGTTAAATTAGAAGGTTTCTCTGAGGAGTTTTATATTAACTTATATAAATTTAAATCAAATGAAATGATGTCGATTAATTTTTTGTCTTTTGATTTTACTTCTTAATTTTTTCATCTTATGCAATCGTTAGACATGCAAATAATTACTCAGCATTTCTATGAGATTTGCTTTATTCTTTGTATATCTATAACAGGAATATCAAATGTTTTCAATATTCTGAGTACTCAAATAAATTACATCTTTGTGTTTTTTTTAAATTTATTTTCAAAAATTAAATGCAATAAGATATAATATCGCCAGTTTGGCGCTAAACGTGCCAACGCAAGGAACTTGCGATATGAACTCTTCCTACAGTAACCTGTTTCTATAACGCCCGCCGCAAACACAGACGCTCGTCTAGCAGAGTTCTTGTGATGGACAGACAGTATAGGTCATTCACTTTATGACCAGATCCTAATCTAGTGGCTGTTATCTTTACTCGAGATATGAAGATTCCAACATTCTCTTCAGGTAGATATTTAGTGCTGGAAACTGCATCTAATAGCAGGATAATTCTTGCTCTAGTCATGGGTTTCAAGATGTCTTTTAAGATCTTTCACGCTATTGTGCCATCTATGTGTCAGCATTCAAACTTCTGAGCTTAAGATTTACATTCGTAAATATCAGAGTTCTGTCTTTTCTCAGCTGATGCTCGTATATCTTGAATGTTCTTAATTATACTAGTTTAGTCTTTATAATAAATTTCCAGCATCCAAAATGCATAAGAATGACTTGCTCATCATGCTTCTATGTTATATTGCATCAAAATATAACTCACTTCTTGAGAGCATTTACAAAAGATAAAATTTTCACAAACAAAAAAGAAACCTAGTGGGTGCATATTTAGTCAACCTCTACTGCTAGATAAAATAGAAATGTTTTGTTTTTGACAATTTTTCTTTCACTCAGTATTATCAATTAAGATTTATCAAACATACACTGATCATAGCAAATTAGTGGATCATAGCATTTTCCATGTTTTTTTTTATTTTGAATTACAGTCTGGAAAATTATTTAAAAAGACTGATACTCACATGTTATAATGGAAAAGCAGTGACATTTCTTCCAACTGGGAAAAATTGACTTGACTCCACATTGGTAACTCATAGGTATCTTTTACTAGGCGAAAGAACTCCTATTTGTTCATATTTTGATTGAATGCCCTGACTATAACTTGCACCGTAAGAGCTATTGTAATTGCTCATCTTTAGATATACGAATGCTGTTAGACGAACATCCTCATCAAAATGTTTTTACATTTTTAAAACCTGTTGGATTTTATCTAAAATATTTGAACTAAAATATATTTGTAAAATTCACTTCTTGCTTTTTTTTATTGCAACATAATACTATTATATTAAACATATGTTAATATAAGTTCATATTAATCGTAATTTTATTTACTAAAGTGTTTTTCAATATATACCATGAGGCTGGCACAATATGGCCAGAACGGCTCTTGCGCCAAAAAAATCCACAAATCCAATCCAAACTGGGAAAGTTAATCTCAGAATGATATGTTTCTGTGGATACAATTGAAATAACAGGAGAAACAAAGACCCACAAGTTACAAAATCAATGGCATTCATAATTCCAAAGATTCATATTATTAGAAAAACTGAATAATAATTATGATTATATCGACAATATTCTTAAGTTTACAAAGTTTTTACATTTGTATTAATTAATTTGAGATTCAATGTGAATCATTATGTCTACAAATTACTTGAAAACATTAAGATAATTTTTGTATTCAATGTATATGAAACAGAGAATCCATAATAAATTTTCAGCAAAAATGGGAAGAGCTTCCAAATCCGAGAATGAACACAGCACACACAAAAAAAATTAGTGTAATAAATAATTTTGCAATCAATTAAGAAAAGAAATATACACAAAGTAAGATTCAAAAAAAGAATAAGAATTATATGTATATAATTTTTTTAAAGCTTTTATCTAATAACTTTGCAATAAAATGCCGAGAGTAAAACATTCATTATTTTCCTGAAATAATCGTAAATAACGTTAAATTAAACCTTTCGACAATTATATAACAACACTATCGAAAATCAACTGGAAAATGAAACACAAAACATAACATATTGCATTCAAAATTTTAAACTTTATTTTTGAAATATAAGGAAAAATTTACAAGACCAATTCAATAGAAGTTGCAGATTTGAAGCAGGAAACAATGTTTAAATACCATAATTGAAACATATCCATACAAAATCATACATCCACATGTTAGTTTATTACTTATAATAATTCATTGCTCTGAAGCTTTCAAGAGATACAAAATATCACAAAAAAAAAGTTTATAAGCATACATAATAGTAAAAGGGAAGTACTTTAATTTACAATACTATTCAACAATTTTTATTTTATTTTATTGGAAACCTACTAGAGATTATTTAAATATATTTAGTAAAATAGTAAGTCTTTTTGTTCCACGTTTTTGAAGTATTAATTTACTATGCAATTATTATTAAAACTCTTTCTCTTTAAGATGTGAATTTCTTCCATTAACAGGCACTTTATTGAACACCGGAGGCATATATTTCATCCATTTTTCATATGTGTTAACAAATGTTTCTTAAAAGAATGAAAATTAGAATATCTTACACTACAGAAGTCACATGCATATGGTTCCTCTTTTGTGTGTGATGGCAAATGTCTTTTTAAATCCCTATTATCTGGAAAGGCTTTCTTAGACAATTCACGCATATATGAATTTTCAACCTTATGGACTACGTAAATGTATTTTGAAACTTCCCTTACGAAAAAAAGTTTATTACAAAATTAACATTTAAATGGTTTTTCAAGTGTATGTATAAATAAATGCCTTTTCAAAATCGCATTATGAGAAAACGCTTTATAACAAATGTCTCAAGTATATGATTTTTCTTTTGTATGATTCCGTACATGATGGTTGAAATACTTCTTATCTAAAAAGGATTTCTCACAAAATTCACATTTATAAGGTTTTTCATGTCTATGAGTATGTGTAATTAAATGCCTTTTCAAAGTCACATTATGAGAAAAAGCTTTGTAACAAATGTCACATGTATATGATTTTTCTTTTGTATGCGTCCGTAAATGACGTTTCAAATAACTTTTTTCTGCAAAGCATTTCTTACAAAATTCACATGTATACGGTTTCTCTCCTGTATGTGTATTTAAATGTCTTTTGAGATCACATTTATATGCAAAAGGAATATTACAAAGTTCACATTTAAATCGTTTCTCACCTGTATGCGTTCGTAAATGTTTTATCACATACCTCTTATCAGAAAAGGGCTTGTTACATATTTCACATGCATATGGTTTCTCTTGCGTATGTGTCAGTAAATGTTTTTTTAAACTCTGATTTTCAGTAAAGGCTCTGCTACAAATTTCACATGCATATGGTTTCTCTCCAGTGTGCGTACGTAAATGTTTTTTTAAACTTATTTCATAAGAAAAGGCCTTGTCGCAGAATTCACATGTATATGGTTTCTCACCTGTATGACTACGTATATGTACTATTAAATTCGCATTGTAGAGAAAAGTTTTTTTGCAAAACTCACATGTAAACACATTCTTTTGTGTATGTGTACGTAAATGTGTTTTGTAACTGGAAAGTACTGAAAAGTCTTTGTTACAAAAGCTGCAAATGTAGGATTCATTATTTGTATGAGACATTAAATGAATTTTTAAATGCCACTGTTTAAAAATTGCTTCACTATAAACATCAAATGCACATGGTTTTTCTCTTTAGTATGCACCAGAAAAAGTTTCTTTAGATTCGAAGTTGAGAAAATATCACAAAATTTGTAAGCACATGATTTCAGTAATAAGTGGTCAGTGAGAAAATTGTATTTTTAAAACACTTCTGTATAGCACAAGCATAAGATATCTCTAATTTCAATTTGCCAAAAAAGCTTTTGGGATGAATACAATTTAAAAACCTTTGATTATATACGACTATAATAAAAGTTTTTATTTTTATTATTAATTTAGTCAAAGTGAAAACTTTGAATGTTTTGTCACATGAGTAATGAGAATAGTTTTCCTCTTTTCTTTTTTATGGGAGTAACAATAATTAAAAATATGCTCTAATAAGTAAGAAAAATTATAGTAATTTACATTAATAGTAATCAAAAAATAATTAAATCCCCCGTTTCTGGTTATATCATTATTTAATGGTTCTCAATTCCATCAAGATATGTCGCATGTTGAGGTTGTAGGTCCTTGAAAAATCAATCCTTTATTACTGTTGCCACTTTTATTTCAAAAGATGTGGTGATTTATCAGCTTTTCTCATTAGTACACAATTCGGTTCAAGAGAGCAGAATCTTGGAATCTGAAATTATAAGAATAATAATACAGTGTTACATTCAGAGTTACAATACTGAAATTTTTATATTTAATTATTAATTAACAAGTAATTTTTTTAACTATAAAAAATTCTGGAAGCATATAGCTATTTAGATTGTAGCACGGATATCAACAGAAATGAATTACACTGGAATTTCATTAAATGAGCATAATTTGTTTTTAAATCTTACTTGCAATGTGACAGACTCCTTAAATGAAACAATTTTTTCCCATAGGAATCTATATAAAATGGAAAGTGCATTCCATTCTCAGAAAAAAAACCCCACTATAATAAAGTAATTTATTATTTACGATACATATCTTTTTTAACAAAAACTTTTTTTTCAAGAAAAGTTTTCTCCCCTTATGCTTTACAATTTGATAGAAATGAGGTTCAAAGCAATATCATTAAAGGAATTTAAAGGGCACAAATGATGCTACTATCATTATGCTATAAATTTTTAATACTTCTCTCATTTCACTGGAAGGTTGTTGCCTTGTTTTTTATTTCCACATCTCCAAATCAAAGCTGCAATACACAGATACTGCAAATACAATTTCTGCAGCAACACAAAGTACACCACTATAAGTTCGATAATTTTGGATGAGTTCTTTCACTGTCTTATCGATAACAAAGCTACTCAGCTCTACTCTCCCTATAATCTTACCAGGCACATGCTCAAATCTCTCGGAGTTATATTTGACAAAACTATCAGGTCAAAACAGTCTATATGTAAGCATATATTTTCCCTTCAATTTAACAATCAATAGAAACAGATACAAACCAATCTAACATACAACATCATAGAGGCTTCTCATCACTCAAGTATTTATATTGGATTACGACACAGTCAAAAAGTTAGATGATACTTGGTACAAAGAATTCGCATCACCAGTGTCGACATCTATTGAATTTCAAGCCTAACCGAATTAGCATTTTAGTGTCAGTTAGTCTGTATTTTCAGAAAACTGCAAACACAAATCAAAATTGTGATGTAATTTTGAGATTACAACTGCAGCTTTGTTTCAAATTTTTTGCTTTGATTGTTTGGGAAAAATATGTTTAAAGCACAAATTTGATTTGGGGATATTATTAATATCATGCAAGGCATTTATTGCCAAAACACCCTATAAGGATATGAGAGATTCTGAAAAAACACAAAATTAATACCAAAAGTTAACATTCCATAACTATGCAAGGATTTCTCAAGCATAGAATTTTTATTGAAGAGTATTGAAAAAAGTTTTTTTATGGGATGGCTTAATCCAGCATCATTATCTAGTATCGGAAAAAAAGAAGGTAAGAGTAATAAAATTGCTACAGAATGAGATGTGATGTACTGTTAAGCTGTGCGTATGGATTTCGTATCTTTTGTTTGTTCAGTGTGTGAAAGGGATTATTAAAGAAATGTTCCTGGAAACATATGTCCTGCATTTTTCTGCATGGATCATAATAACTTACTTTAACTAAAAAATTATATTTCAATGTGACATTAATGTCTGATCACAGATTGTTGTCAAAACTACTTTTATTTTCATTACTTCTTAATTATTTGTTTTCTGGTAACATAACTTTCGTTGTTAATTCAAAAACAAATCCATTGTATATGAAATATTCAACATGTCAATCATACATAAAATATAAAATAAACGTATATTCATCAAAGAATTTTTTTTATTATGAATTCAGTGTTCCTATAAAAAAAGGTTCTATTTATATAAAATAGAAATTTATTTTAATAATACAGCTGAAAATAATTTACAGTTGATAAAGAATATAATTTATTCAACAAATTACATGATGGGCATTTATTTTGCATAGATTTTAAGTGCTAACTTTTTTTAATGCATCAATGAGTAAAAGATCTGGAAAAATTATAATAAAAGCATAAGAGTAAGCAAAAATGTGGCTCATTTTGTAAGAACCCTACAACGGCATGATCTGTAAAATTGAATAATATAAAGCTAATAATGAAGGGTTAAAAGATAATTCAAAAGTATACAGAACAAATATTTACACTTTTTCTCTATTTTTAAACGTATTTAAAACATATCAAGACAATTGCTTCATGATTTCTCCCAGAATAATTTTCTAAAATATTCATGATTATTTATGTATTTTCATTGCCTTAAAAAATTCTATTCTATTATATAAATTTTTATGATATCTTAAAAAATACATTGTTCCTTTAATTTGAGAAGCACCATTCCTATACATATTATTTTAAACGAATTCTCAACATAATGTTTATGTGTGTTCCAAATATTTCAATTATCTTTGAATTAGAAAATTAGACATAAAAACAAAATCATTTAATGAATATACATTCAACTTATACATCATACTTATATTAATAATGTTTTTACATTCTCTTACCATGAAATTTTTTTTATTGAATCTTAAAAGATTAGATAAAGCAGGTGCTACTTTGCAGACTCTAATCATTTTGAAATATAATTTAAGTAACAGTTTGGAATTGCCAAATCCATTTTTTAAAATTAATATACTGTTAAGTGTATTATATTTTGATTAAGTATAAAAGAATATTTTAATTTCATTATCTACCATTAGTACATGCTTTGATCATAAACATAAGAAATGATTCAGAATAAATAATTTTTTCACTGTTTGATTAATGAATGACTCAAATGATTATATAGTACTTCAGTTTATTTACGTATAAAGGAATGAACTGATTAAATTAAACTTTCACAATTTCATTCACAATCAACAATCCTAATAGTGATCAAAATTCGTCTTTTTTTTATTTTATAATTATGACATCTGAAAGCAGCTACATGGAACAATATCAGTTATTAACTTATTTTACATAAGTTAGTTAAAACAAATAAAAGTAATCTGGAAAATTCTTTTATTAAATAATATTTTAAAAAAAGATTTTTATATATTCATCTCATTTACACATCAAAACGACCCCACACATTTCCCCCTCCCTCAAATCTAACAATTTGTTAATATTAATATCTAAAATTATTTGCAAAATTCTTCAAACAATATGTTTAGTATATTAAACCATAATATTAATTAAATAATGACGAGAGAGCCCAAAATAGTGAAATATAGCACCAACCTAACAGCTAACTTCTAAATAATGAGATAAAAACAAGCATCAGATTAAACAGTCCCTATAGACTTTAAAGAGAGGAAATCACATTTCTGTCAATTAAATGCCAATCTTTCATGACTTGTTAATAAGAATCTAAACTACTTTGTTGAATCAAATTATCAGCAATTAGTTTACTAGTATCAAACTTTTTGACACAATGGAATACTAACATTCTGTTTTATTACAAACATTAATTGTAATCATTAAGTCAGTGAATTCTTTTTGAATTATAACAGGATATATAATACAACCAGAAGTAGCAAAACTTTCTTTCATTATTAGTAAGCACTACTTATTCTGGATCAAACCATTGATCATGTCTTGCTGAATATATAATGATAATAGGACACACAAAGTCAATTTTAAAAAATTATGCAATATGAATGAAATAAGCAATTTAAAAAAATTGAATTGTATAAAACTGAATATTTCACTAATAGACAACTGGTATGAAATAAAGATGGCTTTAGCACATATGAAATTCATCTAATTTATTTAAAACATTCTGTAAGATACCCACTCTCAGCAACTGGCTTGTTTATCATGTTACTCACTTAAAGAATAAACTAATTCAAGAAATCACAATCTCACATCTTTATAAGTAAAGCATTTTTACAAAAGTATGCTTAAGTAAGAAGCAGTATAAAGTTATACTCAGCAATATTTGAGAGTATTTAACTGCATTATTCCTATGGAACAGTAAACTGTAATATATACAGTATAAACTTTCAATTATATCATATTAAGAAATAAAATAAATAAAAGGAACATCAGAAATTAAATTTTTATGAACTCAAATTTCAACAAGGCATTTTAAAGCAATAATGTTGATAAACAGAAAATAAAATATACTTTGAAATTCAAATTTCAAATTAAAATAACAGACATAACATAATTAAACAATTTTAATTTACGAATATACAATGTTAACAAAAAAGTGTTTTGCTTTCAGTGATCATCTTTTTATACCAGAAAATTGGAAATAATGCCATTATATTTACAAGTAAATTTCAATAAATAGAGGAAATGATTAAAGATGCCTATATTTGTGATGAAACATAAAAAGGCTATTGAAAATAACCTTATCTTTCTTAAAAATAAGATTTAAACAAAGATACTAAGGTAAAGATAATATTTATCTTCATGAAATCTGCACTACAGCTTAAAGGCATTTAAAAATAAAATGCAATTCATAAAAGTTAATGAAAATGAATGAAGCAAAAAACTTTAACAGGTTACCTTTCATAATTCTTACAAAACATATAAATTACCTATATTGCATTAAATTGCACGAATATTTTATTTTATGAATTAAGCATTATCTGTATTATTTATATGAAAATAAAGCTTTCATGGAAGAAGCAGTCTATTTTTAAGTAAAATCCTGATGAAATAAAATATGCTAACAGAAAAAACAGGAGGGAGAAAAAAAAAAACCCTAGTAAATTAAAACCATGTATCATGAAGCTTTACTTATATTCTTTCTACAAAAATTATTAAAAACAAAACTTTAAAAGCCTTGCTTTGTTATTGCTTTTATTTCTGAAACTGAAAACCATAATAAATATTAAAAAATTACTTCCATAAAGAAAAAATGCTTTTATGATTGAATATAAATATTGCAAAATGGACAATATGCATTTTATAATTTAAAACTGCATTAATTTTTTTTTTATAAATGTATATTTGTTACATTAAATATCTGCCATGAATACAATTTTCTTACCAAGAATTAAAATATTTAGAAAATAAAGCGGCAGCTTAAATACAATCCTAATTATTTGATCATGAATTCTTTTAATGAATATATCATTGCAAAAGAGGAAAAAAAGAACACATATGATTCATTAAGAGAACAGGCTTTTTTATTAATTCATGATTATTATTTCCCTTGAATATAGTATTTAAATGATAGAGGATATAGAAAGATCAAATCAACTTTTGCATTAAAAATGTACTGAAAATCAAACCCATTAAAAACATGGAAAAAGCCTTAAAATGAAACTACTTTTTGGAGTTTTAAGAGCATATTTTTCAAATAAAATAGTACTGGATATATTTTAGAGAAATATTAAAATTTCATTTAATTTTTAAGTAATTGAAATTTTTATAAAATTGCTCCGAGGGGCTTTTGCATATTTGCTTGCTCCAAAGTATATGCATGCCAAGTTTTGTAGATCTATGTAAAATAACTTGACCTGAAGAGCATCAATATGTGCCTTTCATCTTTATTTTCAGTAGATAAGAAATGAAGTTAGGGAAAATGAAATACACATTTAAAACCTCGATTCAAATCTTCTGATTTTTTAATTTATGAGCTTACATTTATTTAAAAGGTTTATATACAAATTACTTTTGTTTATATACAAATATTTTTATTTACAGATTAAAAAAAAAAGCAATTCTTGAGATTAACAATAATCTATAGAGAAACAGTCAATAAAACTTAAATCAAAAGTCAAAATTATTTAAAATTAATTTTGTTAAAAGAAATAAAATTCATCAAATATTGAATGCTTCTTCTTCCACCTTTTTGCATTGTTCATGAACACACATCAACTCTCAACATTTATCAGCAAAGTACAAATTTTCGTTTAATTTTCTAAAGGATCTGATAATTTTCCATTTAAACAAACAATTGTATACTCCTAGCTACTTAAATTTTATAATTAATCTAATATATTATAATTATCAATATACAAGTATATAAGCAAAAATACATTCAATAGCATTATCACAAGAGGCTTCTCTGAACCTCCTTCATACATTAGGATAACTATTAATGATTGCAATGTGGCAACAATATTAACAAGAATTAAGATTCAATACTTAGAGCCATAATCAGCCTCAAAACAATCCCTGTTATTAGTTGAGATTGGTTAACCCAACATTGTTTTTGAACCTAAAATAGAATGAACCAACCACTATAAACAAATTCCTCTCATCCTTTTTTTTAAAGTGTAATTACTGATAGTATAAGAATTGAAAAAATGTACTATTAAAACACTCAACTTCAGAATTTTTCTTTATCATATTAACTCAATAAACTTATCTTGCTATTTAAATGAATTTGGCCACTTTTTATCTGTCATTATTTAATAAAACTCATTTTCTGTCTTGCAATAGCAGAAATGTAAATTTTGGATACTAAAACATACAATTATTATTTTATACCTCTTAAATAGAATGAATTTGGGGAAAATTCATTGGATAAAAAGATTTCCCCAAATAAAAGATTTTGGGGAAAAAAACCATATGTAAGGATTGATTTTTTGGTCAGATGCATACATAAAGCAGGAAAATTCTTTAATTTTTTCTAATATTACATATAAAGTTTTAAAATTATAATTTCATAAACTCTACTCACAATAAAAATGTTTTAAATAGAATATATCCTTATATCTTCTAATTATAGAAACATAATTTAATGAATTAGATAAATTGTTATTTTGGAATAAATATGTTTCATAACAATTTACTTTTTCATATACTGTACTTATTATAATTTAACTAAGTTTCTAACATTTGTTGCTCCTAAAATTCAAATATCAGCTTATATTTGAGAAGTCGCTTAAATTGATATCATGATAACAATTAATATTATTAATATAATTTTTGTACATATTACATATTCATGCTTAGGCATATTACCAATATATCTCTGTAATATTATTATAAGATTAAAAAAAATCTATTGTATAGTCAGAAATAGATATCACTTTCAGTCATATTAGATTTGTAAAAGCAGTGGTAATATTTATTATGTATTAGTTTCATTTGTTTACTAATTATCTGGTTATAAATTGGAATACATTTTTTACTAATATGAAGTTTCTTTTTAACTGCTGTTAAAAATTTGTATTATATGTATTGTAAATTGGGCAGAGTTTGACTTAACTTAGCTATAAAACTTTTGTTTTCTAAGAAAGGCAATATTTTTTGAAATCTAATTGAAAACAAGAAAAAATAAATACTGGTAGAGCTCATGGAGCTAGAAGATTTTTCTTGTATTATCTTTTAAAATTTTTGTGTGTCTCATTCATTTGAAGAATTCTGAGTTCACTTGAGTGAGTGCAAAAATGGTCCCAATATAATTTGTTATTTGATAGAAATATAATTTGCGTCCGCGGCAGGACACGAAACTGAAGGTTGTCATGCTCAAAAACGTTAAAGGTTTTAAAAAGGAGGATCTCATAACTTTGTTGGAAAAAAGTAATGAAATTTTGCTTGCTAAAGTCACAATTATTACTTTGAAAGAAGTGATTTTGAATATTCAATTTTATACAAATGATCCGGAGTTTATCCAAGAGGTTTTGTTTAGGATTGTGAAAGGAAGACAAAACGAAAACGTCAAGAAGAATGTCATGATAAAAAAGAAAAAGCAAATGAGTTAGAATTGGCAAAAATATCAGCTGGAGTGCCAAATTACGAAATTGTTGAATCAAGTAGTGCGAAAACAAAATTCCACTTACCCTAACTAGAACTTCATCACTTATCCGGATATTTAAAGGATTGGTTGCTGGGTCGGAGTCACTTCGAGCACGTTCATAATGATGTAAATGTGGCGGCTCTCCACTGCGGAACGATCTTTATTCCTTTATTTATCAATCATTATTATTTGTTATTGTATTTTTATATTTTAATGAGTGGTGGCATCAACTTTTGTTTCTTTTTAAGTTTTTATTATTTAATGTATATTTAATTTGTTAAGCAGTATTTTATTTTATTTTTGTAAATAACTTGCCTTTAATTAGAACTTAGAGAGGTGGTATTCATTAAGAAGCAATAAGAACTATTTTTTTTTTGAAAGAACGAATTTTTTTCCTCTGTAATCTCCTGGTTATTCTTTTTTTTAAAAAAACAATTTTTGTAAAAACGAATCCTGAATTCGCTTCTGAAAGAAAAAGGCAGTTGTGTTCTGGCTATGAAGGTCTTATGTTTGTTTTAAAAAAATCTTTTTGCATATCATGGAGTTGGCTGGTTCCGATGTGAGATGAGTCTAAATTAATTATGTTAATGTTTAGAGCAAATCTGCCCGCACCACATAGATATAACTCCTGAAAATAAATTTCAATATTTGATCTAAGCCACTGTTAGCGGATCGCGCTTTCAAATAGTCGGTGAAAGTTTCCTTTCAACCAGCGCCAACTACAGCAAAATTATTATGTCATTACGTAAGCGTCATACCAGTTGCAACTCAACTCCATGTCATTTCATAATTCATACTCTTGATATATATGCATTCAAAATTTTTATGTAAGTAATCGCAATTAAAGTGACCTTTCATATCACATTCATTGTAATTATTAAAGATTTTATACAAACCGGGGTCCGTGACAGGGTTATGGATTATTTAAAATGGGAGAGAACACAACTCGGGCAATTATTTACAAAATCATTGAAAATGTGGCGAAAGCGGAACCAGTAAGATTGAATTGATATCTGTATTTAATGTATTAAGTGATGCTGCTGAAAAGTTATTTCAATTAGACGAAAAAATTCAAGTAATATGGTCGGAAATGGAAAATGTTGATGAATTTTCTATTGACATTGATTTAATGGAAAAATATAGCGATTAGTGGATTGCTAAGAATTCGAAAGTCTAATTTTTATTTTATCAATGAAAGAAGAAAATATTGATATTTCCAGTGTATTAAATAAAACAAAGCGAACCTTTCACCACAGAGCGAGAGTACCAGAGGTCTCACTCTGAATTTTGCTAAACGGTTGTAGCGCCACCTCTGTTGATGCCTTGGCACAGGAACTAAACGAAAGCCGTAAATTTTGGAAACCGAAACTGAAACTCGCCGGCATTTCAAGCCTGTTGGTTGATGGTTTGAGCGTGTTGCGGAAATTTTGAAGATTCTCTTCTGTTTCATTTTCTTGCATTTGAAATTATAATTTTGCTTGAATTTCTTTTATTTTGTACATTTTCTCTTTTTTATTTGTCTAGATTTTTCTTCCTTGTGTACTGTTGTATATTTTTAGAAGGAATGCGAAAGATGGATCTCGTGTGACTCCGGATGAAACATCGAAAAAATTCTTTGTGAGCAAATTTAAATGTTGTATTTGTTCTAAAAGTCAGAATGAAACATCTGGATTGTTATTATTCAAGTTACATGCGGGTGAGAGCAAGTATGGTTAATAGCTGTTTTGAAGTTTAAAATTAATAAATTTGAACGAATTCGAATTAACTTATTTATAGATCATTTGAATTTTCCATTTCTGTTATTTAATTATTGTCATATTTCGTAAATTTAATTCTATAAAATATTTCTAGTTATATTTCATTGATTCCTAATTTTTTAAGCTTGTTTTAATGGACTTATTGCTTTAAATATGATATGATGGATGAATGTTTTTTTATATTCGATTGTGATTATGCTAGTGTAATAAAGATCTGATTTGGAATGTTTAATAATTTTCTCTGTGCTTGTATCAATCTTGTAATCGATAATAATTTCTAGATACAATAAATGGTTTTTAGCATTAAAATGGGATGTGGCACCTAAGAATTTACAGTATGTCTTGAAGAATGCTAAATTGTGCGATAAACATTTTTCTGATTCTTGTTTCACAAGTACGGTTAATTCCCAATGAACGGTGTGCTCCTTGTCCGCCATCTTGTTTTTGGCGACTATTGGCGAAAAACGACTCCGCGAAGCACACGCCAAGTACCTAAGCCTAACAGCGCGTGAATTCTATGGAGTCGTGCTCCGAAAATAGTCACCAAAAACAAGAAAATATCACAAAACAACAATTAATTACAAAAATTTTAGAAAGACTAAAAGCACTTTCATATTTTAGAACTTATTTTTAAAAAATGCATGCTGAATTAATAAATTTGTGTACTACTCTGTTTGATAAACTGGAACAATTTAGAAACTTTTTTTTTTACTTTAAGTTTTATGGTAACAAATTAATGGACAAATTATATCAAGTAATAAAGTTACTAAAATACATTTTATGATGCCATTGTTATCTTTTAATGTTCATATTTCACGTAAGTTCTAAAATAGGTATTAAACTCAGTCTGCTTTCCTCAAACCATGAACCACACCTTATAGATCGTTTCACATGATGCTTATTATTTCCATACACACGACAAACCCAAGCATAACCGTCATCCAAATCTTTCCTTTCAACCAATTTCATATTTTCATTACAATTAGGACAAGTATACTGACTAGCAATCAATCCTACACTCATACAATAATTAACAACATCCAACTTACCTTTCTTTTCCAATTTAAAAAAAAAAACCTCAAATTCACTCGGTCTTGTTTCGATCCAGACAAAGAAGCCATTTTACTTTTAAGAACCAGAAATTAAAACTTAAAGCCAAATAGAAATTACAAAAATTTAAATACTATAAAATGAAACAAATGAAAATTTTGAAATAAATACGATTGAAGAGAATGCAGAACTGTTCCACACCACAGATTGAAGCAGATTAACGGCAAAAAGTTTTAAAATTCAAACTTACTTCCTACAACTTTGAATATAATTGGATGAAACAAGAATTACATCATCATGACATCACATCGCAAATTACGAGGTTACCATATTTTAACGGGAGAGAAAGGGTGAAGTTGCCAAGGAGAAAATAATTATCGCCCAAGAAATGGCGCCAAAAAAATCGCCAAGACAGAGCGCACCGTTCACTGGGATTGAGCCCACAAGTACTTTAAGGCGTAGGCCAACAAAATTTGCTTGCCCTCATGTTAAAGATTTGCCTTTTACATTTGATGACAATCTTTCTGCTCAAGCTTCGCATTTATCTACAGCCCACAGTCCATCTTCTACAATTACTGACCCTACACATCCATGTTCTACAAATCTGGTATCTCCTACAAGGAAAATTAAAAGTTTACTACCAATTGTTTCAAAACTAAAAAAAGACTTATGAAGAATGTTCCTCTTCTTGTTTCTTGGGCCAGTTGAAAGCAAAACTATCCAACAAACCACATTTGTTCGAGTTTGCAACATCTCATCTACGAATTCAGTGTAGAGCTGGCAAAGGCAGGCGTTGTTCAGCAACAGAAAAAGCATTTGCTCTTCAAATATATCTCAATAGTCCAAGTGCCTACAAAATTCTTAAGAAATATTTCACCTTCCCAAGCAAAACAATTTTGTACAGGTAAATAGTTTAAAAAAATCAAATTGATATGGTAATTATTTTTTGTGATTGCAGTAATTCTAACTTTTTAATAGACATTATTTAAAAATTTAAAAAATTACTTTTAATCCTAAATTGTAAAATCCTA
>JAPMOQ010059118.1:145423-159381 GCA_026543055.1 Argiope trifasciata | reverse complement strand
CTTGAATTTCCCACGTCATAATTTTTGTTTTGTTCCAGTGTAAAACTAACAACAAGAAAGTCATTCAAATATTTTCTTTTTATACGCATTTCCTAGAATATATAATAAAGAAATTATGTTTTTGTTTATGACCCTTATTAGAGGTGACGTTTTCATATTTATTCACCCGTTAAATAACCTTAATTATTTCAGACATGGGGATATTTGATGGTTTTTAATATACATGTTTAGTAAATAAATATCAGGCACATCAACCTAAGAAACATGATACAGGAATAATTTTCTTAAATACATAAATCACTTTCTGCGTACATCCGTCATCAAATAAACATTGAAATTCATTTACAAAATATATAAAACTGTTTCAATTATTATTTAGTTAGATGTACAGTTATTTTAATTAATTTAAAGTTATTTATAATTTTAATCGTTATATTTAAGATGATTAAATTATTAACTAATTAATTATACCCATTAAATAAAGTTCTAATGAAGTAAAACTTCCAAAATCGTGAGGCAGAGATTTCAACAAAATTTTTTCGCATATTCTTTAGTAAAGATATCATCCTCTCTTTGAGTAAAAAATCACAGACCTTAGATGAAACCGAGAATACCTTTCAGGGCTTTGTCTTAAAACAATTAAGAAATATTAACCTTTGGCGGGAATTTAAAATATTTAGTGAATTTATTTTCTTAAAATTGGCGAGTTTTATGTTGATATCAAAAATTATAAATCGCCTTTCGAATTCAAAAATCGATTTCCTGTATTCACATAATAATGTAAAACAAATTTCAAAACTTATCCATTTACTTGAATGAAAAGAAGACTTTAGAAGGAAGAAATATAAATGCTGAGACCACAAATATTCCATCAGAACCATTTTTCTACTAACTCCTTTTAAAAGAATTATTTGATTTACTTTCCATTTTATTAGTTATTTTCAATTTCCATTTAAATTTTCCATCCTTTTTATTATTTTAAAAAACTGTATTTTAATAATTATGCTAAAATCCAAAAAACTGAATCAAAGATATTTTTTATCCAATCAGAAATCCACTAATGAATGTGAATTGTTGATTTTCTTATTTCAAGGTCTAAATAGGCTAAATTCAAATCTCTATTTAGTTACTGAGAACAAAAAGTCGTAAATTAAACTAGCGAATCAAGGGTTACTCGTGTTCCTGAACATACTAGTGTTGATCAAAATCACAGTAGTATAAATAATAGCAGAATTGAACATGAAAATTTCTTTGTCTTTTAAAAGAGTGCCGCAGATTAGCATAATTTTATTCATAATCTTCAAATGAGGTTACTGAGCATTAACGGGTTAATAAAGTATCCGCACATTTTTTATTTATTACGGTGCAAGTATTTTATTGAAATATCTTTAAGTAATTATTTAATATAGTAATGAGGTGATATTCCAAATTCAATGGAGGAAAACAAACCTTGGATTATTTTCTTAATTTAAATTTAAATAAATGACAAGGCATAAAAACAAGGAAATTTTAACTCATAAATGTGAACAAAAAACTTCATTTGTGGCCTATATATATTCAGCAACTGTTATAATATTTCATTGAAAGATACTGTAGATTTAATAACACGTAAGTATTAAATTTCCTTTTCAATATTTTAAGCGTAAATTTTTAATTTTCCTTTACAATGACTGTTCGTATTGCTATGTTTTTCGACATTAATAAAAGTTGTAAAAATAGTTAAGGCATGAGAGTTAAGGATAGTTGTAATAATAAAAAGTTCTTACACTAATTTTTAGCAGATATTTTTATAATTTTTAATCAAAATTTTTGATAAATATGACAAGCATAGTTAGTGCCCAACCAAAATGGATAGCTAGAGATTATGAATACGTGCTCCATTTTACCTAGTCATCAAAGAATGAAAAATGTAATAAATTTTTTTATTTCAGTTAAGTTAGCTTAATTTTTCAGCATATTTTATTTATTTATTTTGTTTGTGTATTATGTTTCAAAAAGCTGTTTATTTTTTTGTTCGCGATATTTTTTTTATAATAATCACCAAAAACATGAAAAATTATGAGATAGGTTGAATGAAATCTCAGGATATTGGTAACATATTACAACTTGCGAATTTTTACCTTGAATTGTGTTATAAACCGCAGTAGCCTGGTTGTATAGTCTCGGTTTTGAGGCCATTAGTTTTAGGTTCGAGACCAGATTATACCAAAGAACCTTTGTGTGAATGGATCAAGTACACTTCAAATACGTCGAGGCTAAACACCCCCATCTCCTACTGGCGTGATTTTTAATTTTGGGGATTGGTACCAGTTCAGGTGTTGTTGCCGAGACTCAAAATTACGATGCTCTCCTTAAAAATATACAAATTTTAAATCCAAATATCATGTATTTTTTGTTTAACAAATAATTTAACTTCTCAGTGAAGAATGGAACACGATCATATTTAATTGCAATAATCTGCCATCCTTGGAAACTCCAACAAATATAGAAACTCTAGATTAAAATCAAAGGAATGTCAGAAATGTGAGGTGTACTACCATCCACTTAACCGGTTGTACATCCTCCTATACACCATCCAGTTTTGCAAAGTATTCCAAGAGCATTTCTAAAAATTCTGCTGTCAAAACCGCTATTCTTGAAAATCTACAAATTCTACTACTAAAAAAGATAAAAACTTGTAGAAGCGTTCATTAGTAAATAGTAATTTGTTCTTTTTATAGCTATTTTAAACCAATTGGTATTTCTTTTTTCAGGATAAAGCCATTTTTGTACATTATTTAACAGACTAAAGATTCATCAATAAGAAATGATAATCATAACATTTTCATACTTAATGGTTGCATTCTGGCCTGCAACTGGATTCTTTTTTCACCCATCAGTAAAAACTCCTTTGGGTGAAGTCGAAGGAATTTACTCTACACTTCATCTTGTACCAGTGAAAGAGTATCTTGGAATACCTTTTGCCAAACCTCCCGTTGGAAATCTGCGATTTTTAAAAACAGAACCTGTGGAAGCTTGGAGTGGTACCCTTAAGGCAAATAAACAGCCTCCGGCATGCATGCAATATACAGAAGGACCATTCCCATGGTATGATAATATGACTGGCAAAAGCGAAGATTGTCTTTATTTAGATATTTACACGCCTTTCTATGCTACTAAAGGAAGCAAGCTTCCAGTGCTTTTCTGGGTTTATGGTGGAGGATACACTCTGGGATCGAATCGCTTGGATGTGTATGATGGGAGAGTGTTGGCACAGCGAGAAGGTTTGGTTGTGGTAACAATCAACTATCGTTTGGGACTGTTTGGTTTTCTTACTTCAAACACAAGTGATGCTCCGGGAAATGTGGGTAAGTGGAACAGTTTCATTAATTAACATTCAAAAGTTAAGATTATTAAATAAATGAATAAAATTTCATCCATCTCCTAAATATAGATTTGGTGTAATGACTGTAGTCAATACAATAATCAACTTCATATCTTCCTCCAAATTTTCTACGAATCCTCCAGCTTTCCACGAATTTGAGCTATCCTCTTTTGGGAATAGCCTGGTTGTGAAGAAAATATCATTATATTGATTCAAATGCATAAGGAAAAAGTAAAGTAGCCCATATTAAGACGAATTAGTTTCCATTTTAGCTTTCTACTGTTTGGTTTTGCTAGTTTGTACTGTCCGCTTTTAAGAAGAGCCTGGTTAAGTTCTCTTAAAATAAAGAAATGCAGTCTGTTTGGAATACTCAGTTTAAAAACAATCATCATGTGCTCCAGAATCTAAAATTCTAAACTTTCTGATATCTAATGTTTTGTCTTATTTTACCAGGATTGTACGATGTAGTGATGGCGCTCCAGTGGGTGAATGATAACATCGAGTACTTTGGAGGCGACAAGGACAGAATCACTATCAGCGGAGAAAGTGGGGGATCCTCGATCGTCAGCATACTGTGTGTTTCTCCTCTGACCAAAGGTCTGTTCAGCCGAGCCATCTTACAGAGCTCGTCCATCATTAATCGTAAGAATAACAAGTTGGATTATAACCTGAATGTTACACAGCATCTTGCAATAGCCGTCAACTGTGCAACTGACGATTTCACAATCTATGATCACCCAACTGAGGTCGTTCAGTGTCTGAGAAGTAAGTTAAAACTTAAAGCAATTTATTATTTTTTTTTAGCTTTGAGGTTGGGGATAATTTTAAAACATGTATGTTCGTGAAATGAAAATTGCTCCTCTGCTTTCTCAAACGCGTAATACAGAACAAATGCAGTTATGATTAACTCGAGATTTTCCCGAATCTCCAGATGACTAAAAATGCTTTGATTTAGGTGGATGAAGTTTGGTATACGATCTTCATATTTAATTTGTGGATATCTATTAAATTTTGAGTAAAACCGGCGGAGAGGAAGTCTGTCTTTCCGGTTGTTTGAATATAACTTAACATGATAACTACAAAAATAAGAGAGCTAGATAAATGAAATTCGTTGCGCAGAATAAGCATCTATAGTCTAGATATCTTTCTAATTTTCAACTTAATCCAAAAAGGGATTGACTGTCTATCGGCCTGTACTTTTAGAAACATATAAACGTGGCAACTACCAAGACTCAATGCTTTAAATGTTTCAAATTTGCTATGGGATTTTGTTAATAAATTGTAGTTTTGTGTCAAGATTTTACTTTCATCGGTTGGAAAAAATGCGACTAAAGCACACATACGATTTTCGGATATTATTAAGAGTTTACCAGGGATTAATCGCCAAATAACTCGCCAAAGATTAGATGATAGATTCAGTACAAATACTATATGCTGCTAGAGACTAATATTTCGTACTTTCGTAACTTTATCAGAGAGTATACGAGAAAGTTTTGGGAGACCACTTCTCAAACCTTCATTTTGAAATAAGCTAAAGCCATACAAAAAAATTTCACTGTATCGAATGGCTTGATGTTTAAAAACTTCAGGATGATACCAATGAATTTTGCGTAACATCATGCAACCACGGACTTAGCTCTATAATATAAAATTTGTATATATTCATAATATATATTGTGTACTATAGCATAACTCTATAACATAATAATCAGTGCTGTATAATATAATTGAGGACTATAAGTCGCTGAAAGACGAGGTTGCATTATATCCACTGTTTATACTCTCAACTAGTGTCATTCAAAAGCTACTTGTTTTAGTAACAGCACTATTGCTATACATCATTTTGTTTTTACTGCAGACTAGTTTTCTCCTCAACCGACAAATCTATGCACCAAAGTCTCTTTAAACTACATTAATTGCCACATTCTTTATCGCTCTCTTAATATTAGGTATTCTTTAAGCTTTGAATAATCTTGACTAGGTGCAAAGTAACTATAAAAAATATCACTTGCTTTGAAAATGCTGTATATTCAAAGATTATAATAATACACATACAATTACAGGGATAAAGATTACCCAGTTTGATTTTGGTGTCGACCCTCATACAATATAAAAAAGGAATATTTCAAAACAAATGAATGCATTTTTAAAGATTTTTAATTTAAAAATTTCATAAGAGGGCTTTATATGTATTGAAATATGAACAGATATTAAAATTTGTTAAAGCAACACCCATTTTTTCGATTAAATTTTAAAACTAAATAAAACATTATGCCCTAAAGCAAAGTTTACATAATCGGGATCTATTCCTTTCGGATTTATGAGGTAATAAAATATTGACTTTTTGATACTAAAACTAAATTTTGAAATTTTATACATAATTCAGATATTGACCTAAATGTTGTTATGAAAATACGAGGTATTCAAAGCACGCTTTATACAAATAATTTAACTACTTAGCTTATTTTAAACAATACTTTTTGTTTTTAGATCGAAATGCCACATATTTGACTAGGACTCTATCGTCATTTTCTCCATTTTCTACGGAATCTTTCTTTCCTCAGTATGGAGACTCTCTTCTTCCGCACAACGCCCTGTACGACATCAGAAATGGCAACTTCCACAAAGTACCCATCCTCTCTGGAGTTCTCAGAGATGAAGGTTCTTTCTTTCTTGCCACAGGTCATCACGATGAGTTCGGCTTTTTCGGCAAGAAGGATCCGCAGGTCAACAAGACATACGCTACAACTCTACTCGAAAGCACCTTCAGCAATTACACAGATCCACAAAAGTACATCGATTTCTACCTGAAAGACGTACCTGATGATGACTATGACCTAATCAGAAGGCAAGTCTACACTGCAATTGGAGATCCCTCTCTTTTATGTCCGGCAGTCTACTTTTCTGAAAGTTACGCCGAAAGGAAACAAAATGTATATTTTTATTTCTTCACTCATCGTCCATCCAATACACCATGGGCCAAATGGATGGGCGTAGTGCATTTTGAAGACGTGCAATTCGTTTTTGGTCGACCCGTACGGGTACCTAAAGACTACAATGCAAAGGAAATTCGGTTAAGTAGTCAAATGATGAAGATATGGGCAAACTTTGCAAAAAATGGGTAAGTAATACTAAAAGTTTATAATTTTTAATTTTAATAAAATTTTATGATATTTTGATAGCGAAATGGAAATTACAATCACTTTCCTCAATTATAAAATCCTCTGAACGAAAATTATTATTTAAAGGTAATTTGCATTAAAAATGTCCTAATGATGCCTCTTCTGCATGTAGTCTAATTTAAGTGAGTTTTAATGACTCATCATTTAAACTTATCTTATACCATTTAACTAATGATAAAAAAAATTAACAAGAATATGAATGAGTACTCTTGAATTCATTTGTGAATAGCCCGTAACTGGAGGCGGGTGTCAAAATGACTTCACTTTGTTTATTACCTCTTATTATCAGATTATCAAGTGGTATTTTGTCCTTGAATGCAATTATTTCCTTTTTACGTTCAAGTAATTTATTTATCAGTACGTTGCCAAAAGTCTAAGTATGAACACATGCATATAATTGATGTATTCTTTTTCAAGTTGTTGTTGTTATTTCTAACGGCACTTGTCATTGACAAGCCCGCAGACTAAACAGCCATTACAATCTAATCCAATTTTTTTGCGTTTCTTGTTTTTCAGTAGTGCCATCTAGAGCCAAGAGTACGAGCTAGCTACTCATCCGTCACAACCTTTTTTATGGGGATGACCTCATTTATACATTTCATTCACTCATCTACAGATTGTAATTTATACCTAGATAAGAGAACGATCATCTCTGAACCATTGCCCGCAGTGGTATTACTCTCGACGTGGAGGACTTTGTGACCATGGCAGATTTATACATGCGCCATCCCCCACTACCATGGCACACGAATGCTCTTGGACTTTTTCATTATTTATTGAGCCATTGTCCACGTCTCTGAAACTTCTATTAAGAAAATTATGGTGCACCAATTATTTAATACGCATTTCACATTGCGGGTTCACCTACTTTTTCTGAAACAGCATATTGTTGTTTAACCCTTAACAGGGGAAGTGCGACTTCTAGTGATGTACTTTCGGTCACCTCAATACTTTTTTGAACTCAATTGAAGGGATTGACTTTGTAGCTTCCTGGTTCGTAACCTTCAATACAAGCGAACTTTTTCAACCGGTTTCAGCAGATCTTTTTAAAGAATTCATTCATTTGTTTGAGCGTGGCTTCTAAGACCAGTGATAAACGAGGCTTAACAGGTGGTTTTAAAGCTTGTGCCTCGAAATATCATCAAATTTACTAATCCGATTATGAAGCAGTTTTCCAGAGGCATTTAAATGAAGCAGAAAATGATTTGAGTGATAAGGATATTTGTTCAGAAGATTTTGTCGGTGAAAGTTTGCATTCACCTAATTCTGATATGCGTATTCAAACATAATTAATTTTTCTAGTGATAATATATTTTAAAAACATATAAAATATATTAATATACAGAATTTGTAAATTGGTTCTGACTCTAGTTCTTAAACTGTTTGTTTAGAATGCCCTCAAAAACCGTGCTATGAAAGCACACAGGAAGATAAAAAAAAGGGTCAATTTTACTCATTGTCACTTTTATTTTTTTACTTTTTAGTGCAATTGTTAAATTTTACATTATATAGTTTTCAATATACCTTTATATACTTGAAAAATAGATATGATTTAAAAAGTAAAATGTAATATTTTTTTCAAAGAATACTATTTGTTGTAACATGTAGTTTAAGTAGAAAATGATGTTTGAGCGCAGTTACTTTTTTCACCAATAATATATTTTGAAAAATTTCTAAAACATATCTATATATCAAGAAAAATGCCTTCAAAATATATTGGCAGATTTTTATTCAAATATATTGAGAAGAAAATTTAATTTGAGTGTAAATTAAATGCCATCTCATAGACCGCATCTCACCAGTTAAGGGTTAAAAAGAAATGAATAATACTCAATCAAAACCTTCCAAAGAAAAGAATTCCACCATGTGATCCAGATCTGGATACAATTATTCTTATCCAATTATTAAAACGATTCGAAGTATACGAAATGCCGGAAGACGATTCTGATATTAGCGATGCAGAAACGTTTATAAGTGATCATAAAGAAAAAAAAGCGAACAAGAATGTGAAGAAAATTTTCATGTAAATTCAAAAGAGGCGGAAGAGGACATGGTTGATATGGAAAATTATTTATATGGGCAAGGAAAAATGATTTTCAATTGGTTCAAGTAGTCGCTATTGAGTTTACATTCCTGAGCACTTTCGCACAATATTGTTTTGAAGCTGCCCAGAATTCGTTCTAGTTTTCAAATTCTGTGTCTGAAAATGACAGCTGGATCAAGATTCTTTCTACCGACATGTTGGTTATGATTGTAAAATATACAATCTTAAATTTACAGTAATTAGGCAAAAATGTAGAGATTAAGAGGAAGTAAGATTTGCGTGATTTGAATATAACGGAATTACGCGGCTTTGAAGGTTTAAATTGCCGCTTTTAAATATGAATAATGCAAAAAGAATAAATAAATATTCTTCAAATAATATTTTAAAATATTGTATTCTTTATTTTCATTTTGTCATATTCTAACAGTTATTAACTTTAGGGTAATTCCATAACATTTGTTGTTGTTTCTAACTGCACTTGCCATGGGCAAGACCATGGACAAAGTCAGAGATTTTAAACCGAGAGTGCGTCCCTTGCTTTAATGCCACCAACTAAGGCCAAGAGTGCGTCTTAACTACACGCGTCACGTTCGCTTTCACATATCTTCTTTACATTTGGGCACATTCACACACCGCGCAGATAGCACAGATGAACATCTATATACCGAACCGAGACACGAACCCAGAACATGGGGAGGACGAACTTCCAGCCATGCACTCCACCAGGACATCACCCCAAAATATTTTAGTGAAGCAAATACTCGTTAAAATATTGTTTAGGTTTTTCCTTATAACATCTTTCCAACATTTAATTGTATAATATTTAACATTTTTATGCCGGCGTCCTGGTTTAGGGGTAGCATGTCTTCCTAGTGTTCTGGGCTTCCCGGCTTCGAGTCCCGGTTCGGACATGGTTGTTATTCTGTGTTCTATCTGTGAATAGTGTGAATGTGCCCCCCTGTAAAAAGGTGTTGTACAATAGAATGTGAAGCATGAAGTAGCTAAGTCATACTCTTGGCCGTACTTGTCGCTGCTGAAAAACAAGGGACGCTAATTTAGGCTTAAAATCACTGACAAAGATCAGCGGGATTGTTAAAGACAAATGTTATTGAAAACAACATTTTAATAATATTCTTTTTCGTAACTGCATGACTTTCAGAATGTTTAGTGTTTTCAAAATAAATTCCAATGTTTACAAAAGTCAAGAAGAAAAATAACAGTGATTTCGACTCTATGTCTCAGGACATGTGAGAAAATTCATGTCACCATTTACGGGATAATTATCTCTCAAACTTTCGTCACCTTTGTACGTTTGAGAAAAGTAGTAAAATATGTTAACTGATTGTTTTCAAAGAAAAAAATAAATCTTTTTCAGTTAATTTTCCATTCATTAACTAAACAAATTATGTTTTTAATGTTTAAAATATTATATTGAATACATTATAATCACCCAATTATTAATGAAACGTACATTTCCGTAAGATGTTATAAGAAAAAAGTTAGTCTTAAATATAGTTTTATTAATAGCATTCTTTATTATTATTATTATTATTATTAAAGTCAGTTTTCAGATAAACACTTTTCAAACTCTAACTTTATTATTTTTTTTATTTCAGGAATCCAGGTGCTTATCTTAAATGGCCAAAATATTCCAAAGAAAATCACACATATCTGACTCTAAATGTTAGCAATTTTGGAAATCTCGGCACTGGTCCTCATTTGGAAAATTGCGACATTCTGAGAAGTTATTTTGGATTTTAGGAACTTCTTTAAAACAGCGGAGGACTCAAAAATGACGAAACCTCGAATCCAGCTGCAAATTTTTAAAGAAATAGTTGCCCGAAATAACTTTAATTTCATGAAGAAATATTTTCATGGATATAAATTATTCATTAATTAATTCGTCTAGATAAGTCAAAATTATTTGACTTAATTGTGATATTCTGAGGAACTCTTGGATTTTAGGAACTTCTTCAAAACAGGGAGGACTCAAAAAGCACGAAACCTCAAATCCAGTAGCGATTTTTTAAAGAAATTAGTTTTCTGAAATGAAATTAATTTTACGAAGAAATATTTTCATATATATAAATTTTTCAGTAATTAATTTGTCCAGATAAGTCAAAATTATTTGACTTAATGTTTTTATGAACTCTTTTAAACAAGCGGATAACTCAAAAAGCCCGAAACCTTGAGCTCAGCGGCAATTTTTTAAAGAAATTACTTGCCTGAAAAGAAATTAATTCCATGAAGAAATACTTCCATAAATATAATTTTTTTCAGTAATTAATTCGTCTAGATAAGTCAAAATTATTTGAATTAAATAATCTTGCTTTAAATTAGCTATAAAATTTCTGTTTATTTACAGTTTATTAAAAAAACTTGAACAATTTGTAATTAATTTTTGAAAATTCAAAAGCACTAAAGGGAGAACATAAATGTCTGATTGTAAATGTGCTACAATATTTGTATAGATTATACATTTAAAACAAAATAAAAATATGTCCCAAAAATTATTTGTCTGATTTTAAATATATCATTACTTGAACAAACACTGTTACTGATTTCCCGTCGACAAGCAGATAATGTTTCTATTAATGCAAACTCACAAATGGCAAAACAAAATCCACGAGGTAGACAATTTCAGAATTACAAAAGTTTATACACAGTCTACATTTTCCCAAAATCTCATTCGAAAATCCAAATAAAAAAAAAAAACTAAAGAAATTGTGGTAGAAGAAAACTTAGCAAAAACAGGAAATATCTCAATAACCTGATTGTGGTATTTGTGCGAAATTAAAAATTGTATATGGTCACACAGATTTGGAATATAATCCAATTCAATTGATTGGTAATTGATTTTTAGCTATAAATGCATATATTGACGCATTAAAAAGAAACAATCGAATCTCCATAGCCGGATGGTCATCACACTTATCTCTTTATCAAGAGATCGTAAATTGAATTTAGCTAGATGCCAATAAGATTCAAAATTTGTGTAAATATTTTCCCTTGATTTATGTTTTGCTTTATTTCATATTCCAGAAGATTCTGATCCTTTCTTTAGTTTACCAGACAAATGCTCTAGACTTTTTCTTACGGTCTCCAGAAACATATTCTGGAACTTTCCCAGCTGGCATAAAAAAAAAACTTAAGATCTCTCAGTCACACTGTTCTTAGTTCAGAGTAAGAGTTAATAAATCAGCTTAGCTTTACTTCCTGTGCGTCATTGAGCTCCATACTAAACTACCTAAGTGACAATATATATAATACAGAACATACGAAGTAGGATTTAAAACTGAAAAACAGTGTATTCCATAAGTCAGGAAAAACTTGCTACATTTTTCTAATTTGTATCTCCTTACCAACCGGAAGAGAGAGAAAATATATTATGCAAGTTAATAAATCATAATATTTAAACACAGCGATTATAGTTTGAAACACAAAAACGATGTATCTCCCTTCGCCCGTGTGCGAGATGTCAGAGAGACAAAAAATAATAATTTCACTAACATGAAAATTTTTAGCTTTTAAAATGTACCTTACGATTGTCTAGGTTCCCAGAAATTTAAAATTTATATAATAACCTCCCTCCTTGAGAAATAAACAATTTTTTTAGGCATCAATAAATAAATATTTATTTTCGAAACATCATTGGAAGGCTAACAAAATTACTTGAAGAGCTTAAATAATTCATGTTTTGTTGAGTCCAATATCTTATCAAAAGTTATGAGCGAGACCTGAGTTTTGGTCAATTGCAGTGTTTCATTGAGACCAGGAGCATTTTCAATAGCAGTAATATTTAACATTGCTGAATAGCGATCAGCGCTGGCGTAATTTTCAGCAAACTGGAAAAGTAGCAGAAATTCTTGAGGGCGCCACTACTGTTTAGCTCATAAACAGAATTAGATAAAAAAAATAATATATTTTCTGAAGAATTTATTAAGATTTCAGTAGAAAATCTCTAGTGTAGGCAGGCGTCTAAGATGAAAACAAAAATGTCGATTCCTGGATGACCATGAATATTTTTTTGAACAATCTCTGTTTTTCTGTTTTCTTACAAACTTCAAACGATCCTATTTTAATAGAAGAATAATGTAATTCACATTTTAAAAATATTTTTTCTTTTTCCTCCCATCAAATTAAATAGTGAAATTCAAACTTGTATCGCGAAAGCCGAAATGATTTTAACTCTCAGATCAGACATGAATCATCATGAGAAACCGGGATAAAAGGTCAACTTTTCAAATTTTACTCCTTAAATCAGTTTTAACTAAACTTAGATTACACCAACTGGCCTTGGACTTCTGATTATTTTAACCTTTTAATCAATTATTAATGATCGTTACATCAATAAAGTTTTGTCACACGATGAAAAATGTTTTGTCCTAATAAGTAGCATTGTTTCTTTTAATACATTAATTAAAGTAAGCTATTTTTAAATAGTCCGTGTTTCCATGGCTAAAAGAACGGGATTAAAAAAACAGAGCGACCACTCTTCAAAAAAAAAAAAAAACGGTTTTGTGAATACTGTAACGGATGTTTTTATTTAAAATTAGCCGCCTTTGGCAATCAGCTAGTTCACCAGGAGTAATGCGTTCTAAAATTTTCAATTAATACTTAAGTACCTTGCTCTCTTTATAACTTATCAGCCAAATATATTTCAACTTCAAACTCCAATAGTCACGTAACTCGTATTATTATAGAAGCTTTACGATTATTTGTTCATTATACTATATATATCTATGATTTGCAATCAGCTGTTGTGGAATTGTGTAAAAAATATCACATCTTATATTTATTCCATAATATTACGCTAACATTTCAACATGTGTTGAGCATCACACTTTTCTCTGTTTAATTTGCAATTAGCGTAATTTAATCATTCCACTTGAGTTTTTGTCAAAGTGGCGGCAAAGCACTGGTACACTCTTAACGTGCTTTTGCAGATTAAATTCTACTTAATTTAACCTGCTATTAATTGTTGGGAAATATAGTTACAGTATTTTTTCAAAAATTCATTAAAAGTAGAAACTTAATTTATATGTTAAAACATTATTATCAATGAAAAAAAAGTCATTTTTAAGAGTATTTAAAAACAGTTTTGTGATGTAATATTTGTGGAAGTTATCGCTGAAAAGTTCCAAATGCTAACTTAATTTTTGATTAATTATTTTTTTAAAAAACTGCGAAACTGCGTCTAAGTATTCTGATGATGATTAGATGTGTGTCCAAAGTGACATTACACCGGTGAAAAGCTTATAATTACAATTAAAAAATAGTATTTAAATAGCTATAAAAAAACTTGCTATTCAAAGATAACTTTCCTATGCACATGTACAAAATGCAAAAAAAAAAAAAAAAAAAAAAA
>JAPMOQ010059118.1:114107-141379 GCA_026543055.1 Argiope trifasciata | reverse complement strand
ATATCAACAGTGGAGTAGCCTGCTTCTTAAGCTTCCTCATTTTCGGACTCCTCATGAGCACATCTCGAGTCGCGAGTCTCCTATTTGTTGATGCAATCACCAGGTACAATGTTGATAGACAACGGGCCTCCTTTCCTTTTATATTGTGCTACATGACTAGAAATTCAATAGGTGAGAATTTTTTCTACCAATTTGATTTTTTGGTTCCATTTATGATGATGATGTCATGCAAGTGTTAAGGTATCCGAATACGTTAAAAACACTGGTTTTGGAGCACATTGGCGAATTATTTTTAAAAATTTTATTTCTTGTTGCTCAGACTTTTCTCTTTCCAAAACAGTTTATCTTTCGTAGGAAAAGGAAGGACTGGTCTATCATCCAAGGTTACATATTTTTAGCTAAAATTTGTCTTTCACTTCAATTTTCTCAAAATTTTAATTTTCATAAAAATACCCCCCCCCCCCGTTGATATGATATCTTAAAAAAGAGATATTTGCTTAAAAATTTCAACGTGTTTATTAAATAGTAAGGACAATGAAATGAGCCAAAAGTTTTATTGTTGGTGAAATACTTTTTCATTTATAGGTGTTTTTAGAAAAGTTAAGTTCTAAATTAATGGAAAAAATGCATATATACGTATATTTGCATCTGTAACTTCTTTGTATCTCATGATTTTTCTTAGATTTTGGTTCATTTCATTCATCATTATATTCTATTTCTCGTTTACTAAGAAAAATAATATTGCTGCATAACAATTTTGTGTAGTTATTACAAATTAACCAAAACAACCGTTTTGGTTAAGTTTCATTTTTTTACTTTTTTAAATTTAAATTTAAATTTTTTAAAATTTACAGCACATTTTCAAAATATATTATATTTTCAAATAATCTTGCATTTATAGTATTTCGTGTCATAATAGGCAATGCATTTATAAACCATAATTTGAAACAAATTTTAAAAAATCTAATTTTTCAAAAAAATTCCTTTGAACGGTGACGGATAACTTAACATGGGAAGGGTTGCAGTAGCTTCTGAGAGTAAAAATCTCTGAGCAGCCAAAGGCAGATGTCTGATTTCTCGCTCAAATGAGGAGGAAGTACACACACATTCGCTTGCGCAGCCCCTTTTTACAGGGGGGAGAGCTCATTGATGCCTCACGGATGGAACATTTGGGAAGAATTACCATGCCCGAATCAGGAATCGAACCCGGGACATCCAGTTGGAGGGGAAGACTCTCTACCACTATGCCAGGACGCTGGCTATTTACACCATTAAAATTGAAATAAACATAGATTTAAATGCTCCATTTAAACCACGCTGGTGCACCTTTTAAAATGAGAGAATATATTTTATTTGACAATCTTTTCGTAATTAATGTTATATCTTTCATTAGGCACAGCTAAATAATAAATATTTGAAGTCTGTGCTTGTCAGGAAAAGTGGCATGAAAGAAAAACTTCTTTATTAAATGAATTTTTATTTTTGCGTATGCCAAGCATAAAAAAATATATCGTAATCGTCAAAAATTTAGAACACAAGACTTTGTAAAAGTGCCCTGAGTTCAAAAAACCCTTTTTTTGGAAAATATGAGTTTATCTGTCTATCCATTTATCTGCGACAAATGTAATTGAAAAACGCTTTGAGATAGGCGGATGAAATTTCATATATACTATTTGTCAAATTTATAGATTTCTATCTAATTTCGAGTAAAAATCGTTTAGAGAAAATCTGTCTGTTCGTTGATCGTATGCATTAACTACAAAGCGAAAGCTACAGAGCTCTGTTTAGCTCTAGCTAGCTTAGAGTGAAATTCGGAACTCAGAATTAACACCAATACTATAGATATTCATTAAAATTTCAGCCAAATCCAACATAAGTTGACCATCTGCTGATCTGTAATCTCAGAAGCATACAAAAGCGATTATTTAATAATATCAAATTTGATACGTAATTTTGTGACTATAAGTATAGCTTTATGTTAAGTTTAAATTTTAATCTTGTAGATAGAAACGTGAAGATATTCGGTATTTGGATACTAACAACCGCATGCCAAAGATTAATCGCCAAGAAACTTCGCCAAGGATCACATGATAGAGTTAGGGAAATTGCTGATATAATTAATAATATTAAGTTAATAATTAATACATTAACTTTATTAATTACTAATATATTTAATAATTATTAAATGTACTGAAATATATTTATTAAATATATTATTTAATTTTTTTAAAATATTAATAAATATTTCATAATTTTTCTATAATACTTGAATTGACTAAAATTGCAGAACATATAATTTTTTACATCAGTATATGTTCTGCTTTTTTTGTGTTTGCATTTTTTGTATTGGAAGTGTATACTATCTCTAACCAGTTAGAAATCAGTAATTGGATTACGTTTAGAGAGAATGTTCTATATGTTGTATGCTATATACAGCTCTACTCATTCCTGATATCATTAATAATGCATGTTTTTCATTAATCTGCACTATATTTTTTCAACAGGTCCGATAGTTGGATTTTTTATTAAAAAATTTGGTTTTCGAGCTATAACTATTTCGGGGTGTTTTCTCTCAGCTGTTGCAATCGGAGGATGTTTCTTTGCCGAAGATATCGCCACGGTTACGATCTTGTGGGGAGTTGTCTATGGTAAAATATTGAAATATTTCAAGACATTAAAAAATATTGTTGTTAATTTTTCTTTCAAGTAAAGCTTTTTCATTGTAATACATTTTTATATATAAGAATACATGGCGGAATATTTAACAGCAGCTGTAATTGTGCCTTATTTTATCAATTTAGCTTTAGAACTTAAGTATGACTATTCAAGATGTGAGAAAAAATTATTAAAGAAAAATCATTTATAAGCAATATTTCAGTAAAATTAATTCTAATAGAGAAACTTTAGTTGTACAGAAAAGGCTGCTTGTGTTATATACTCAGGATAATGATGTATATACAGAAATGATATGAAAGTATTCTATATACGAATGGTAATTACCATATGAAACCTTTAATTACCATATATCATATGAATGGTAATTATTATATGACACGTAATTACCATATGGCACGCCATTTTCATCATAATTTATATTTAGTTCCGTTTTATTATTTGTTTCATTTTTTTTCAGTTTAATTAAAATGACTGAAATAAAGGTAAAGAAAAGATTTGCAATCGTAAAACCGCCATATTTCGGTGTTATCTATTTATAAAATAATGTTACAAATACGAAAGATAAGAAGAATTGCCATATAACTTACATATAAAACCTTTCGCTGTAATCTGTGTTATTATTTGTTTTATTTTTTCAAATTTTATTCAAATACCAACAAAAAAGTTTTTAATCGCTTAAAATTTGATTTTAGAGGCAGCACCAAAATAGAAATAATATTCGAAAAACATGCTGCCAATTTGCTGAATCCATTGAAAATACGGTAATTGAACACATTGAGAAGAGATTGCTATTATTCTAGAAATTCGATTAAACTTTAACTTAATTATGAAGGCATTTTATTCAAACAGATGAACTCATTACTCATAAAATGTGCCCTCGAATAAAAAAACAAACAAAATATATTCACTAATTGGGAAAAAATTGTAATATATTTAATTTTAAAAAAATGAGCCTTGCTTTTTTGAATTCTGCAACCAAAAAAATTTAAATCATCTTCTGAAAAATATGAAAGAAATTTATAGTATCGATGGCTGGTGATAACATTAATTTAAAAATTTAGTCCTAAAGTGTTTTAAACCATGATCCAACAGAAGAAATTGAAGATATCTATGTACAAACCATATACATTCTCCATCATTCAATCCCCATGGGTTTTGGAAATCAAGCTTGCTTCTTTTCCTGTTGATTTATCATCTTATTTATTTACTGGGTCGACAACTGACTAACATTTACGACGGTTACTAAAAATTCATACTTGTTGTAGGAAAACACATATTCCTATCAGAAGTACAAACCACACTATTCTTAGAAAAAAGAGTGTCTTTACCAAATATTATGTTTATTTCATTATATAAAGTGACAACAGAAGTCATAGTGTTCTTTAGAAAAATATACAAAATCACGAACGCCTAAAACAGAAGAGGAAATGTAAAAATAACACAAACAATATCTATGAATCCAGCCCATATTCCGAGATAGGTATTTCGTATGTTAGATAGATCGATAATGTTTTACTGTTGTTGCTAACAGTTTATAATTTATAAAAATAACCAGTTCCAAATTTAAACGAAATGTATGTATAATACTATTTAAATACTATTAATATGAGTAATATTTCTATTGATAAAAATGTTTTTTTAGGTATCAGTTTTGGATTTGCCACTCTTTCGGTCCCGCATTTCTTAAGCCTTCATTTTTCAACGCACTTGGATAAAGCCAATGGAATAGCACTTGCAGGAGATTCTGTGGGGTATTTTCTAGTTTCCCTACTTGTTGAATATTCTCTGATAACATATGGTATTTCGGGAACATTCCTAGTCATGTCCGGTGTGATTCTGCACAGTGTACCGGTTGCTTTTCTGTTAAAGATTCCCAAGGAAACCTGCACTGAGACTGGGCTTGATTCATCCATAGAGAAGTACAAACTTGAGGAAATACGCAGTGAGGTAAAAGATAATTGTAGTTCTCTAGAAAGTAGTTGCAGTGTCATCGAAAACTCACAGCAGAAATTAACAACTCACGCTTTTCGGGTTTTTCTAGATCCTGTATACATTCTCATAGTTGTCATGCAAAGTGCAATGTTGTACAATTATTCAACGACTTATACTATTCTCATAGACGTTTCCAGAGACTATGGTGTTTCTTTTGATCAAGAAGTGTTCGTTTTCCTGGCTGTATCTGTTGCAGAACTGTTTGGTCGTTTATTTTTGGGTTCTATAACCGACGCTGGTTATTTGACTAAGCTGAATTTTTCAGCCTTGAGTTTTGCAAGCATGGGATTGCTATATGCCGCCGTTATATGGCTCAAAGGAACAACTATAATAATTGTGTTTGGCTTTTTCTTCGGTTTAATATTAGGAGGATTAAATACAGTCAATGCGGGAATCGTAACATTCTACATAGATAAGGAGTATCACAGTATAGCTGTGCCATCGAGACTCATCTTATATCCACCTGTAAGCTTCACTCAAGCTCCACTCATAGGTAAAATTTCCCGATGGAATTATGTTGCTTAATTTTTTTTTTTACTATAATTGCCTCATTTTGAACTATGATTAAAAACTTAACTGTCAACTTATTGTTTCAAGATATATTTTCAAAAAAAATCTAAAAATTTTTGGATTTATATTAATTTACTGTGATCATTGATATTGAGGCATTTAAGGTGCAAAATTATTTTTGTGGAATTTTAAGTTCTATGAATACAAAACATTAAAAATGAAGTATAATCCATCAGGAACAGTGAAATGTTATCATTATTTTATTTAGTGGGTTATCTCTTGGAGGAACAACTCTTTTGGTTTTGAAGCATCAAAATTTTTTTCCTAAATCTGCAACATTCGGAAGCCACTGTGACGTTTCTTAAGAGCAAATAATAGTCAACAAACTTATAGTGCAATATGTTTTAATAAGTAGTTAATGGCACATACCTTAAACACACATATATAAAGGATATGAAGTTGTTTCAGTATTAAATGGGCCATTCGATAACAGAGGTCATATCCTATGAAATATGTCACAAACACATCGTGTTAAGTCATAACACCACTGATCCTCATGTCACTCCATTACAGCTCCTCTAGTCATGTCACCCTCTTTTGA
Source organism: Argiope trifasciata (assembly GCA_026543055.1). Classification (NCBI taxonomy): domain Eukaryota; kingdom Metazoa; phylum Arthropoda; class Arachnida; order Araneae; family Araneidae; genus Argiope; species Argiope trifasciata. Next base: position 135,600 of record JAPMOQ010059118.1, on the reverse strand, counting down.
GTTACAGGAAGCTAGCCAGTACACTACCCATCTTGAAAAAGATTTCATGAACCAAAACATGAAGCACATGACAATAATAAGAAAAAATATGATCCAAGTATTATGGGGATTATGGTAAAAGATGGATTTCTTCAGACTTTTGTGACTTGTTTTATATTCGATGCTTATAAAATAAAATTTTGAACTGAAAGATAATAGGAATTATTCTTCGATTGACTAAAATGGGATATTTCTGTTTTTTAAACATGGCATCCGTTCCATGCAGTTGTGTATGTTAATGTATTGAAGATACTGATCATAAAATAGGATCTTAAAATAAATGACCTTTTCAAAATCCCATCCTATTGTTATTAATATGTTTTAAATATCGACAGAAAACTATTTACTAAATTTGTAAGAATTCTACATTTTATTATGAATCATTATTTGTTAGGAAAATCAAATAATTCCAAAAAGATTTTTTTTTAGAATTCCATTCGAAAATGAATTCGTTGTAGGAGCAATTCATGAGAAACTTCACAATATTTCTTGGATGTTTTTGTAGCTTTTGTAATTCTAGACACATAGCGTTCCAGGACTGTGCACTTTGATTGCCAATGCTTGGATTCTTCTCTTTGTTCGTGTTCAATCCTCAAAGTTTAGGTACATTTATTGGTTGAAATAAAATAAACTAAAATACTTTACACCATTTAAAGCTTTTTTTTCTAGATCCTTTTTTTTAATGGATTAATTAATAATTGGACCACGATTAGAGTGAATATTCTGTAGGTACATAAGAACCTGAAAAAAAAATTCCGAGACGATATAAAAAAAGTACCAGGTGACTATAAAATAACTTTCCCTGTTTTGTGGCATCTACAGCTAAATCGAATGAACGAAATGAAACAGCATTTCAATGTGGTCATCAATGCATTTCAATATGAAATGTGGTTTCATTTACGGAATTACGATTTAGATATGGAAATACGATCCATGTCTAAATACGATTTAGACATGAAAAAATAAATTTTTAAAAAAAGGTCAAAAATTGGTAATAGGAGAAATATTGGCGCTGTTGTCACGTACGAATGGGGAAATTGCTTATCGAGATAGATTATGATACCACCACCATGCATTCATTCTTTGTAAAAAGGGAACAGCAAACGACCTGTTTGCAGTTTTTTCTTGACTGTTATTCGGGTTTGAATGATGATACGTGTTAAACATGGGTCCTAAACCTTTGGGTGCCCGAAATTTATAATGTACTTTGCCAGAATTCAAAACATGCATATCCTGAAACAGAACACAAAACGGACTGTTATAAACATAGAATCTAACAATTTACAGGCAATTAGAGCACGTCAAACATCTTCTACAGTATGTTGGTTTTGGAGAAGGTCGTCATTTTGAGCTTTCAGGATGCTCAAATGTTGATGAATAAAATATTATTTTTTGTGAGTTTCAAGAATTTTTTTCATAACTGTACTTTAACACCGCCAGTACTTTTCCTATGACAATTTTTATTACTGATTTTTTTTCCAGCAGAATTATTTTTCCCTTGCCTTTCATAGTTTGTATATGGAATTTGGTTCTATTTGTTCATTCGATCTAACTGTAGATGCCACAAAACAGGGAAAGTTATTTTATAGTCACCTTGTAATTTTTTATATCGTCTTGGAATGCGCTTTTTTTCAGGTTTTTATGTACCTACAGAATATTCATTCTAATCGCGGTCCAATTATTAATTAATCTATTAAAAATAGGATCTGGAAAAAATGCTTTAAATGGTGTAAAGTATTTTAATTTGTTTTATTTCAACCAATAAATGTACCTAAACTTTGAGGACTGAACACGAACAAAGAGAAGAATCCAAGCATTGACAATCAAAGTCTTGCGCAAAAGACCTGGAACGCTATGTGTCTAGAATTACAAAATCTACAAAAACACCCAAGAAATATTGAGAGGTTTCTCATAAATTGTTCCTACAACGAATGTATTTTCGAATGGAATTCTAAAAAAAAATCTTTTTGGAAATTTGGTTCTTCGGCTATAAATAACGACCAACTGGGAATTTTTCCAATTTTTTAGGGCCACCTAGTATTAAGTCAACTTTTGTGTGTAAATTCTTATCAAAACAGAAAAGTATAATGAAGAAAACTTATTTCAAAAGTAATGAATGGATAATTAGGGGAAAAATAAACACTGTTTTAAAAATTGATAATTTTTGACACTTTGGAGATTTTTTCCACTTATAGCCTGCGAAAAGGATTTGAAACAAGCATTTTTTTTAAAACTCAGATTATTAATCTTAAGATGACTAATTTCTTAGTTTATAAACCTTTTTTGTTATTTTTCAAAGAAAAAAAAATAAATCTAACTTTTCTAAGTGGAACAAAGTACTGACATCTGTCCATCTTCACTTTTTTCATCATGACAATTTTAAACCTATCGGGAATTTCACATTGCTCTATAATAACTTGAAAATAAGAGTAATTCTGGTAAATAAGGTAAACATGGTAAACTTTCAAAAAATATGATTAATTAATGAATTTATTTTAAGGCTCTTTTGCGCTAAATTGATTTCTTCAAATGATTGAAATTTTAACTATTAGGTAATGAATTCTAATGAGACTTTTTTCTTTTTACTTTTCCATGCAGGATATTTCAGAGACACACTACAGTCTTATGATGGATTATTTTACATACTTATTGGCATATGCGGCTTGAGCAGTCTTATATGTTTAATTATTCCTCATATTGTCTTATGGAGAAAGAACAGGTATGAAATTGAATAAAATCGCTTCATTCACAAATAATACGTTAGATGAAAACTATATATTTAAATTTAAATGTTAAAATATTTTTCCTGTTTGTTAACACAGATAACCATATAGCTTAGCCCCATAGGAATATGTAAATAAGTAGAACCATTATATATCAAACTTTGAGATCCTTGGAAAAATTCGATAAATAGAAATTTTGATATAAATATAATATAAATTTTGAAATATAAAAATTTCAATGGAATAAAATTATTTGTTGCTTTTGTGATTACAAGATGCATACTTAATTTTTTTTTCTGCGTGCTAAATTTTTTCGATGTGTAAAAATTTCATTTAATTGACGGAAATAGAATTCTATTGAAAATTGAAGATGCTGAAAGAAAATAAGATTCACGAAATTTCGATATACGAAGGAAACACTGTAAAATTGATTATTATGTTTTTTGTAACGAGGCTTGTTCCTTGATATGAAATAAGTTTGAAGAAATCATGCTTTCTAACAGCTGTCCAACAATCGACAACTTTATTGATGGCTATTGTAATGATAAAATTTATGATGCTAGATGTATCTATTCGATCAAGAGGAATCTGAGAAACCTCTAACATTATTCATATCAAAATTTTCTATTCGGCATATAATATTTTGTATGATGTCAGTATTATTTTGCTTCAAATTACCTTTCTAATCTTTAATATTTTGCTTATATCTAAGGAATGAAGCAGATAATAATAATTATTTTTAAGATTTTGCATTTACTGATATTTTTACAATATTTAGTTACTTTTACTTTTGAAATATATGATATAAATTTTATTTAATCTAGTGTTTTTATTATTAATATATTTATGTTTTATCTTATTTCTTCATTTATATGTTTGTTGTGCGCTATCTACCAGTAAGTAATTGGGTATTTGTGATAAGATAAAAACAATTTAGTCATCTTCAATAGTAGGTAGAGAGGTTTTTTACAGCCATAAAACTCCAGAGCATGATTTTCACAAATGATGGACAGTAATATATTCTTCCACTCGACTTAGAAAAGACATGGAAGTCCTTTCACTGATTTGGATTTGCTGCACCCCTTAATTCGGAGATCCAATTAGCTCCAGAGGTTTTCTATAGAACTCATCTCTGGTCTCAATACAGGTCAGTCCAATAGGTTTACCCCATTATCCTCATTCCAATCCATGATGGTCTTCTGAACATGACAAGTGGAATTGTCATCCTTGAAATGGAAATGCTCCAACCAGTAAAATTGCCACAGCGCAAGAAGCATATTGTTTTCTAGAATAATGGAATAGAAGCAGGCGTTAAGCTAACCTTGAGTTAAGATCTAGAATTCCAGTCCATAATACGATAAGCTGATGATAGTCTCACTCCGCCAAACTTTACAGTAGGTACAACGCATTATGGCAAAAGACGATCTCCATGCATATGCCAAATCCACACTCTGCTATTAGACTGACAGAGATTGAACCTTGATAATGTGTTTCCATTCATCTACTGTCTGATTTCAATATGTACCTCGTCAACAGAGCAGTGCGGTTGGATTTTGTATCCAGTGGCTTATGGACAACGGCACTATCATTGAAACCAAGCAAATGTGCTTCCTTTCAAACTGTTTATCGAAACAGGATGCACGTTAGAACTTCTTTATTATGTAGGACATCTGTTTGGTGCTGTTTTACCGAATTTTTGTGGACAGTTCTCGTCGGTCTCTTAATTTCATGGGTCTGACTGTCGAAGCACATTCAAACTATCATCACTGGCCTTCCACTGCTTAATAATAAAATCCACTCTCTATTTTGAAATATTTAAATATCTAGATGTATCCCAAAAGGATCATATTAGATTACTATTTCTATGATATCCGACAATTACGCATTTCTCGAAGTCAGATAGCTCAGAATTTCGTGACATCTTGCATGCGACTATTCCAAAACTGTTTTATACTCAATATTTAAGTGCAGAAGTCATGACATAAATCAGGACAATAGATATCCTCACTTGCATAAGTGTCCACATTGAACCACCACGTAAATCCCAATACTTTTTGGTTGATAGTGTATAATGCATGTTATTTTTTGCAATTTTATCTAAAAACTTGTTTTTTTTTTGTCTCCTAATAGGACGAAATGACTTTTTAATTTTGACATACTGACATGAAGCTTATTACTTTAATGCACCATTATTAAAATCAATGTTGAAACATTTAAGTGGTACTTTAAAGGATTTCCACTTAGGTATCAGCAGCATTTTGACTGTATAAAAATAGACATGAATCCTCATTCTGGAGTTTCAAATACCATACATAATAGGAAAGCCAAGATATACAAAGAAAAAAAATTACAACTTCAGTTTCATCGAAACAGGTTACATAACAGTGGAAAATCTGATGTATCAACGACTCGACGTTGCACAGAATATATTTTTTTAGCGTTTTGTCGAAATCTTTGAGCTTAGCACTCAGATACAAGTTCAGAACAACTGATATGATATTGCTAAAGTTATTATCCTAAAATGAAACCTTTTGTCTCAAGAGCGTATTTGTTTTCAAGTGGCAAGAACATTTCATTTCAAAGACTGATTATTCTGAAAGAATAATTTCTGTATTATTTATTAAATCATTAAAGAGTAAACAGTTCTATTTATTATAGTAATATTATAAAAAATAATGCAAATATTTTTACATTCCACTTACATTTTAATCAAAAGATAATTAATTCAATAATAGTAACAAAAGGCAATATATGCATTCATCATTTTGTAAGATACATTCATCATTTTATATGCATTCTAACACTTCATGTTGGAGTTTTTTAAAAATTTGAATAATCGATTTTTGGATTTTTATTTAAAAGGATTGCACAGCCTTTTTTAGATTCTAAATATTTTTTTCTTTTATAAATAACATTATAAGCTTAAAGTACATGTCTTTGTCAGTATTAATTTTTAAATGAGTTTTAATGTGTTGAATATTTTCCCACTTTTTGATTTTGATAAATAATAAATAATTGAACATAAATTTCGTTGAAATAGTTAAATTTATAAGCATTCAACTGTTTATTGTTATCGGTTGCTTCGCAAATAAAATATTAAGAAATAAAACTGACACAACAAGCACTTTAGAAGGTACTTCAAAAGATAATAGACCTGGTTTCTTATAGATAATCTTTTGTAAGATAACTTGCATTCTTATTTCTCAAGTACTTCAATCAATAAGTGCCAGTAGCACATCTTGACATTATTTCCTGTGAATACTTATCTTTTATTTTTCTTGCTTTTATGTGGCGACAGATCTAAGTAGATTTTTATGGAAAGCAGATTGTTTCTTCTGTTTTGTGAAAGTCTTCTTCAGGCATAGGCAGCAAAATTTCGACTATCAGAAAGCAAAGAGAGGAAACTTAAAAACTCTTTTTTAAAATGGCGGAGGATAATGAGGACACCAGAAATGGTTTTACCTTCATCTGGACAGCTCTGAAACTCTCTCGAGGCTATGAACAAAACGGACTTTTACAAACGGTTCCGGAAATCCTGTCTTCTCCACCTTTCTTTGTAGATTCATTGGAGAAAACAGGTTGGTGTCTGATGATGCTGATTTCTAAGAAAGGTGACCACATCACATGTAGCCTTTCCAGAATCATAAAAGATAATGGACCTAAGAAAATCGAAATAGAATTCGAAATATCCTTCCTTGCCGCTGATAGTTCTTCTTTAATTAAAGGTAAGAGACGGAACCTTTTCTCTCATAACGAGGTCTGTATGTTCGAGTCCTTCGCAAAGAAGAATGATGTTCTTATTAAGAAGAAAGGAGAAATACTTCAAAGAGAATCATTGACGGTTCGTTGTAGGATGTGGAAAGTTGGTGACACCATTTCAAAGCCAGCTCTTTGCTTTGCTCGCACCGAACTCAGAGTTGAAACCGAATCTTTCTTTTGTGCCATTGAACGATTCAGCGATTTTAAAACGGGTGATAAAAAAATTTTCTACGTGAAGCCGAAATTTCAAGAAATTCAACCTCTTACAATCAGCTTTGGCTTGAGCGATGATGGAGATGATGTTCAAGTCCAAATGTCTGGCGACGGTGCGAAGCTGATGGTGTCCATGTCTTGGGAAATTTCTGTTATAGACAGCATTGGAAGAGTGATTGATTGGGCCAATTTAAATTTCCTGATTTATCAAAAGCGAGTGTCACAGATTCCTCGTCTGACATCGAAAAATAAACTCATGTCTAAGAGACATTTGTATTTGCCAAATGATGTCTTGCTCTTGCGTTGTTCATACACCACTCGTTATATTGGTGAAATCACATACGATAGTCAAACTCTGGTAGATAGTGAAGACAACTTCAATGCTTTGAGTCTTCAGAAGAATAAAGCAGAAGAATTTAGTGCTGTTTCTATGTCCCTGGTAAAAGATTTGAAAAGTCTGTACGAGGAAGGAGTTCTATGTGATGTTCATCTTTTGGCTGAAGGTATGACCTTTCCTGCTCATAAAAATGTTCTTTGTGCTAGGTCTCCAGTGTTTAAAAGAATGTTTACTCAAGACGAAACGGTAATGAGCAGTACAGAAGTAAAACTCCCAGATATGGACTCAAATAGCGTTAGAAAAATGCTGGAGTTTATTTATACAGATAAAGTGAATGGTTTAGATTCAGAGAGTGCCCTCAATCTTTACTCTGCTGCTGCCTTTTATGAGTTATTTCATCTTAAACATCAATGCTTGGAGATTTTAAAAACCGATTTAAATTTAATTACTGTTTTGGATGTGCTTATTGTGGCTGAAAAATATGGCGACGATGAACTGGAAAAAGTGGCGAAGGATTTCATTTTGAATCACGGTGAAGACATTCTTCGCTCCGATAAATGGGAAACTTTTAAGAAAAATTATAAGCAGATCGCTTTTGACGTAATGGAAAGCATTTGCTTGAAGAAGTCTTCAAAAAAGTGATAATATAGCAAATGAATTTTTGGACTGGGTAAGTTTGAAAATACAAAACTGTGAACATTTAAGAAAAATTTAACTCTATTAACTAAAAGCTCAAAGAACATAATTTATCAGAATGGTGATTGTTTTTTACCTTTTTTTTCCAAGCGTGTTAAAAATTAAAAACAAGCAAACAGTGTGTTTTGTTGTGTTTAATAATTAATTTGTAAATCAATTCATTTTCGTGAAATATTTGTAAAAAATGTTTCATGAGCATTAAAAGTATTGTTTGTTTACATTAATAAGTATTTGTGTTATTTATTAATTAGAGCTGCATTCGTGCTTTTATATGTATTGCGCAAAGTTGAAAAGTTTTCAGTTCTTATGAAAAATTCAGATGTTAACCGTCTAAAACAAAAATGCACTGCTTGAAATTCTGTGAATATTATAATTCGAATGTTTTCAAAGATTTTTAAAAGTTTATGTTTATAGCTTTTGTGTTGAATGTTTAATTCTTTTTTTTTTCTGTCTGACAATTTTAGTTGCAGACATTTGAAAGCACGATAAAGAATTTTATTGTGAATTTAACCTAGAGCCTTTGTATTTTAATGAATATTTTAAGAATTTTTGTAATATTTGTAATTATCTTTAATAAGATTTTTTTCAATCATTCATCTGTAGATTGCTTTACTTTATTGCTTTGTGTATCTCTTTGAATGATAATAAAAATTATTACTGATTTACTATTTCTATTTATTTTTTATACGATTTTCTATTTTTCCAAATATTTTATAAATGGAATTTATTAACAATTATATGAAGTATATAATTATTAAAATAAATTATATGGAATATAAAAATTATATGGAATTTATGATTATTAAAATAAATTATGTGGAGCATATAATTATTGAAATAAATTATATCGAGTATATAATTATTGAAGTAACTTATATGGAGCATATAATTATTAAAATAAATTATATGGAATATATATTTATTGAAATAAATTATATGGAGTATAAAAATTAAGTGGAGATTATGATTATTAAAATAAATTATATAAATTTGATAATTATTAAAATTAATTAGCTGGAATATATAACTACTGAAATAAATAATATGGAGTATATAATTATTAAAATAAATTATATGGTTATAAAATTATACGACGTATATGATTATTGAAATAAATTACATGGAGTATATAATTTTTGAAATAAATTATATGGAGTGTATAATTATTGAAATAAATTATATGGAGTGTATAATTATTGAAATAAATTATATGAAGTACATCAATTCGAGTAATAACACTTAAAGTTTACTATTCCCAAAAGGCTTTTGCAAGTTTATGATTTTATCAAATTCATTTTTCAAATTTTTATTATTTGTTAGTAATTAAATTTACATGGCCCTAGAAAACAGTAGTGGGAATATCGAAATAAAAATTTAAAAAACTGTAATTGGAAATTCAATTTTTAAGGCCAAGATTCGTTAATTAACAGACTCGGACATTTTTATTAATTATAAAATTTCTTAACTAAAAGCCTTTTTTCATTTCTAACAAAGAAATATCGAAAAATTCTTCTTTTATTCAATAATGGAATGAAATAAATAATGGTATTAATCAAAAATATTATATAAAACTTCAATGATATCATTTAAAAATTTCTAAAGTTAAAACGTTTCTTTCATAAATGAAAATTTTTTTAATTATCAATTTGAAATCAAAAATGAATTTAACTGAATAATTCTAATTATAAATTGGTATTAGTTGATGAAAAAAGATGTAACATAAAATAGTGATGTATATTTGAATCAGTATAGATAAATATTGTTTATTATGTTGCATGCTTAATTTTACAAAATTTATTTGTGCAATTGTCGGTGAACATAACATTTTGAATAACTTGGAATCAAACTACTAAATTAAATGAACCTAAATTTAAAAAAAAGGCCTAAAATTTCTGATTTATTTTATCACACACATATTTAATTTAAATTGTTTCATATTTGTGAAGATGGAAATTCGAAGTAGCTGTAAGTCTGGCGTATCGCTTCCCGATACGCGAGACTTAAAAACAGCTATGCACTAATGCACTTCCCAGGTCTGTTCACTTATATAATTAAAGCAACGATCAGATGACGAGGACCACATTAAAACTGCACACCCTCTCGAAGCTTATTTACCACATCGACCGATGGATGGTTGCATTCTCTAAGAAAATATCAAGTATTTGATTAAATACTTTTGGAACTTGCCGGTTGACCAATTAATTAAATTCGTTTCTATTGTATGCATGAAGCCCCATCTGGTAGAACACTTCAGAATCACAAACTTCAAGTTCTGTGAAAAACTAAAATTAAAAAAAAACATATTTTTAATGTTTTTTTATTAAGTTATAATTTAATGACTAAAAGTCTAGGAAAAACTCTTGTCAGATTTTGTAAGGATAATGGAAAAGCCTTTTTTCACATTTTAAAGCCAACCTCCCCCCTAAAAAGCACCCCGTTGTTTTGTACCTTGATTAATAATTTTTTATTCATCTGCATATTTATAATTTTATTAAAAGATTTTATTCATTAGTCAAACTCATGTATTATATTATATTGTATGGTAACAAACAATAATCCGATATTTGTAATACTGCTAAATCTATACTTATAATAAAACTCAATGAGTGTGTTGCTGATGCTCTACAGGCCTAACCGTTGGACCTACAGCTACCACATTTGACCCATGTATATCAGAAATGTGCATGTTAAATCGATTTTTTTTGAATTTTTAATTAAAATTTTTATTAATTAAATTTAAGGCAAATTTTGACGTTTTTCTGCAATAACTTCCAAAAATATTATTGCACAAACATGATTTTTACATCAAGCTAAAGATTAAAAAATTAGCTTACTAATGGCACCAATATTTTAACATATAGCAGAAATTTCAATTTTTAACGAGTTTTTTAAGAAATATTTGAACCATATTTTCCCATCAAGATATTTCGAGCAAAAAAATAACATTTTACAACAAACGAAAAATAACAAACGAGCAAGGGATTTATTGCCAGTTTGGAAATCTTAATTTTTGGCAAGCTGCCAAAAGTGACGATATTGTCTCCCCGAGGTTATTGAAGAAACTCGCTTCTTGTTATTGTCAATATAACGTGTCAATCATTCTGATTTTGAATATACCATTTCAATAGCATTCATTCTTTGAAGAGGAAGGAAGTGTTGCGGATTATCTGCAAGTAATTCACGTTGGAGAATTCTCATAAAGACCTTGTATTGACTAATGTTACATAATGTAGCACATTATCGCATAACATTATGTAATAGGTTGTGCCAGCTCTGACCAATTATATATCTGCGCGATATACTTCGGTAGAGAATGAAATGAAAATATTGTAAAATTTTTTTGGGAATTTCATACAAATACGGTGATTATTTTTTGAATTTGAGATCGAAATTCTTTGATTCAAGATTGGATACAACAAATGGTATGTTGTATCCAATTTCGAATTTAAGTGTATCTTCATGCTAGCAAAACCTGCCATGAATCAAAACTGTGCCTTTTAACATATTAAGATATCTTGCAAAAGAGGAAGAAGATGCCTGTTTAGTTATTGTCCACGTCATTTGATAACGCCTGATAATTAAGATTCCAGTTGCGCCTCAAAATATTCTCCTGTGAACTTAAATCAAAACTTTTTTATAACTGAAAAAAGTAAATTGTTTTAGATTAGAAAATAACATCTTTCAAAATCACTAACCTAAAATATTCTTACGTTGTTTTTATTTATGTAACTATTTTCTTTTTGTTTCCTTTATTGTAAGAATAAAAACCTTTTATCAAAAAACTTAAGATTACTCATAGAAACTCATAGAATGTGAAGTTGTTATAGTTAAACATCTTGTTACCATGGAAATTAGGAATTTAATTTCAGGTCTAATAGTAATTAATTAGCAAATAGCGATTTTGTTTTCTAAACAATTATTACCTTTTAGTGAAGAAACATTTGAATTTCTCAAAATTCACACAAAAAAACACTTTTTTTCGATATTTATTCAGTTTTTAAGCCTGAAAATCGTTCTAGATGTCAATAAGAGATGGCAGCACGACAGCAATATAATGTATTTATAATGTTTGCTAGAAACAAAACCAATGTCAAAAACGAGTACTTGAATATAATTTTTAGCATATTTGAAATTCACTTATTTCATATTTATCTCTCTCCAACCACACAGCAATCAAGACTGAAACAAATTAATATCACCCATTAAAATTTATGAGCTTAAAATTTTAAGGCATGACAAAATTAATTTCCTATTACAGATCTGCAATTCTCGTCAAATTCCGTGGACACTAGTGCCATCTGGCAAGTCACGGTTGAGCGAATAAAAAAATATAAAAAATAAAATAAAAACAGTCTCTGACTTTTTTTTCCTTACAAGTGTAAAACTTCTAACTTCTGCGTAATAAAATTATATTTAAATTTAAAAAATACCATCCCTTTATGTAGGCTTATGAAATAATTTTAAATTTAAACGTAGCAATGTAACAACTTATTAATATTTTTCGTTCGTTTATCTATTCCGAACCATGACATATATGTGTAATTTCAGATAAGTTCGAAAAAATCATAAGCTTCAAAAAATAATAAATAAAAAGAGGAAGGGAGAAATAAGAGTTAATAATCTATAATGAGTAAAATATTATAAATTTAATTTATAATGTGATTTATAATTTATAAGGATTTACACTGTGTCATAAAGACACATGCTTGCAGAATATTTTATGTATAAAAAATAAACAAATTCTTCCTATTTAATAATTTCGGATAGGTTTATTCGCAATTCTTGTTTTGTTTATGTTTACAATTCTAAGCTCTTTAAAATTTTAACTACGCCCTTTTATTTAGAAGATCTTAAGCTGTATTTCTCCTACATTGAGAACATGAATTATTGAAAGTTTTACAGCTATATTTCTGCGCTACAGTTCCAAATATAAGCTGATCCTGTGGTTCTAGAGGCAGTGAACAACGATGGAAAATTTTAGGATTTTTTTGGCTGATGGCTGAATGTATATCAGAAAAGTCTGGCGATATTTAGTACAGTATGGTTTAGGAAAATACCTTTTCCTCGAATATCCCTCATAGCAAACGTTATACAGGGTGACCCAGAAGTCACTTTACATTGTACTTTCACGTGTACGTACTGAACGACCTCGTCCACTCCTAGTTCTATCACTTACAGAGCCATGCTTTTGAAAACGCGTCACTAAGTTCCTTATTGCAGGCCTACTAGGGGGATGTCGAACATTAAAATGGCGCATATACGATCTTTGCGTTGCAACAATTGACCGTCCATTTTCAAAGTAAAATTCAATTATCTTCACTCGTTGTTCTGTTGTAAACTTATCCATGCCAAAAATTTCCAGGGATTATATTTTTTAATTCTGAAAATAGAAAAAGAAATATATTAATAGAAAAAAAGTTATTTAATTTTCAAAATGTAAAGTGACTTCTGGGCCACCCTGTAGTATGATATCTTCAAAATTTTCCTCAATATTCTTAAACCTTGCCAATGTCATGAAAATATCGAAAAAAAAAATTTTTTTTTCATGTTTTGCGCTTATAGGGTTTTTTGTGGGATAATTTATATGTAAACATGAAGATTCAAAAAGTAGTTTTGAGTAAATATTCAGCAATTTTTATCTTTAATTTAACTTATTCTTTTATCTTCTTAATTCATATGGTACTAAGCTTAGATGAATACTTTTTCATAACTATGAAACACACAATACTTAATACTGTTATAGCCAAAATATTCATCGAGAGTTATTTCGGATTTACCTTGATAAATGTGTCGGAAGAGCAGACACATAACAAAAGGAAAGCCAGAGTGACTGGTATTCTATTAATTTTAATTCCTATTCCATTGTCAGCATAAAATAATGTATTATTTCTTAAAATTAGACTTGGTCTTATTTCTAGCTTATTACTGTACATTAGAGCTTTCCAAATGTTTTAAATGCATTTTAAATTTAAAAAAAATATTACAAAGAAAGTAAGCCTAAATATAAAAATACCATTTATGGTTAATGCAATTAATAACGTTTTGAAAAACCGGTTTTCCAATTCAATCTTTCTAAAAACCGGTTTTTGAATTTTTGTGGAAAAAAAAAGAATTGGGAAAAGCATTTTATTTAATTTATATAAAATAAGAAAAAACGAAATCAAACTATTAAAAAAGTTAAGAATTGCAAATACATATTACTTACTCAAAATAACGAAAACTCAAACAAAAATTTCAAATAATAGTCATATTTTTCACTAATTTTAATTTCGTCTAAGAAAATAGGATTTAAAAAAACCTAAAGCATCCACTGAATGTTGGCTAAGTCTTGTTCATATTTTCGACACAATATTGCCTGAAATCGGAAATACTCGTTCACTAACTATTGATCTTGGTTTTTTAGTTTTTATGGCATCAAATAACAAATCTAAGTTTTTTTTCTTTTATCCGTTGCCTCAAATAATAAAAATTTGGCTTTCAGTGTCTTTGGATTTGTAAGTTTTTCTTCAGGTTCTTCAGGAAACTTAAAAATTGATTTTCCAAGGCTTCTTTTAAAAAAGCATTACTTTAATGAGTAGTTTCTTTGATTTGCTCTTCATAAAAATTGGTTTCCACATAAGTATTTGGATACATTCTAGACAATATCTTTCCAGTTAATTTAATGATTTCTATTTTTTAAGCTAAAGAAAGCACATTAGATTTCTTCGCTAAACTATAAATATTTTGTGGATTGTGCAAATACTGCAAAAGAGTTGCTAATTCTACTTGTCTTCTTTCTTCAATTCGTTTCTCTAAAGCATCTAATAATTTCAAACTTATTTTAGTGTTCAAATTTTGTAGTTAATTTAACAGAAATTCAAATATACCTTCACTTGTTGATAAATTGGCATCTCGTCGCCTTAAGCCTTCAGCTGCTAGACGAATCGATCCCAAGACTTTATGAAACTCTGAAAGTTTAAGATGTTCAGCTTCATTCCACGTACAAGAAGAACCAATGCCATTCAATGCTAAGACAATACATTCTTTTATGTCCAAAATCTTCCAATCATGTCCTTCATGCTACTCCACTTTATTTTTCAGTTAAGAATTAAATTTAATTCCTTACATTTTTCTTTTTTGAATATAATTTCAAATAAATTTAAAATTAACTTCTTCATAATAGTATGAATTCTTTAAACTAATTCCCTCAATTTAAAAACCGGTTTTTAAATGTGACACTTTACATGTTAATTTACTCAATCTAATACTATAATACGAGGAATGGTTGCCAAGTCGAAAATCGCCCCAGAATTAATAAACTCCGGTAAACTTGGGGGTCTGGGGTGTTTGGCCACGAGGAATCGATTGGCGCCGGTTGTGAAGCGCTACGGTCGAGCAGTTCGGAGTTACAGATAGGATATTTTCAAACTTTATTAGTTCGCCATAATGGCTATAGATGGCAGCACTTAAATTTTCTTTGTCTATTGCCTAATAGGTTTCAAGTGGTAACGTGCTGCCATCTATAGCCAATATGGCGAACTAATAAAGTTTGATGACCACACGATTATTTTTAAATCACAAAATTAAGGTAAAACAAATATAAAAGAAAAAAATAAGGATAACTTTGATATTTTTACTAAATTTTCTTTTAAAAAAGTACGATTCTAATTCCACTGCTTTTTATTAAGGGAAATTTGTTAATGAAATTTTGAATTTAGCTCTCGTTCGTTAACTAAAAAGATTCGTTCAAAATTCCAATTTCCAAATATTCGAATTTCCAAAAAAGCATTTAAGGAACTGATTTCGATTTCAAATCACCGTCAACAAAGTCCGACATTTCAACATTCATCAGATTTCAAGATACATTTTCAACATGCAGAACGCACCTCTACATGAAATTCTTCAAGAAGCTGGAATTTTGGAACAACAAGCGATCAACTCAATTCTACCCGCAAATGGACAACTAGAAGATACCGTCATTGACAGAATGCTTCTCCATTACGCCGAACAAGCTTACCCGACCGTCAAAGTTGCCGTATTTCACCTTGAATTTGTCGCACGCTTCTACGTTACAACAGCGGATGGCGCTTATGAAGGAATGGCTCTTCTCAACGATATCAGCGACCAGAACCAGGCTTCCAACTACCTATACGGCGTTCAACAAGGATCGCCTTTACCTTTGTATAGAATAGTTCCCTTTCCAAACTCCAACTTTGTTTAGAATAGTTTACAATGATGCACTTTAACCGGTTATCTTTTCACCAATGGTTTCACAAATTTTCTTATGGCATGTATTGTTTTGATAAATCACAATTGAAAATTTAAATCTTCGAGTTAGCTTCGATACCTGTTTTCTCCGAGCGGAGCTCGGTCACCCGCTGGTGCTACTTTAAAAAACCAATTTTTTAAAAATCGAGTTAGAAAAGCCGTCAAACCCTTAATACCATGTTTTAATAAAATACTCAGTCTAATTACATGAAATCTAAAATTAATGTAATAAGAATATCTGATTTCAATTGATAAAATAATAATAATGTCAAAATTTTTAAAATAATCTTTACGATAAAGACAGCTATAACAAAAAAAAAGAAATATTCGATATTATTTTCATGTTTGTTGGTAAAATGCTGCAATAATGAGAATGAGTTAGACCTAATATGAAAGAGACAAAATTAATTTTCATTTTTTTTATTTTTGCAATTTTTTTAAATAAATTATATATATTTTCTTTTTGTCCCTTTTTTTTCTTCAGTAAGATAAGATATAAAAGATTTTATTATAGAGAGTTTTTTCTTTTGATGGATCGTTTTTTAGGATTGTAACTTTCAATAATTTTTTCTCTAAAGATAATTTATTTTTTCATAGATTTTATTACTATTTTATATATTAACTTTACTTTTGATCTTTGAGACTCAGATGCTCTTTGCTTACTTTGTCAATCTAATAATCTGAAGATCAATAACTTTTTTAAAAAAATTGAAATCTGCTTCACAAATCATGTGAGGAGATTTTTTTTTGAGTCATGTGGTATCAATCCAATAGAAAAACCTCATGTCCTCACAGGACTCACACCTCGCCATCAAAAACATTTAGACGTTGGTTTTTGACCATCTTAAGGTCAATCGAGTTTTAAAACTTTTTTTTCTTGAGGCCAAAATTTGATAACAATTGTTACAAAACATAGTGTAAATAAGTCTGACACATATTTTTTTAAAAATGAAGTTTGAGAGTTATTAAAGAGAAAATATTATTATATTTAACAATATTTGCCTTTTTTATGTATTACCTCACGGTTTCAGGTTTGTTCCCCTTTCTTTTTCAGTACTTCTTCGGCCGATAACTTCTTACGACTCTTTCCTTCATTGGCCAGAAGGAGAATTGTGTACAAAGCTCAATATAGTAATTTTTTGATGGCAATAAATCGCTAAACATGACAATATTCTGTACCATTTTAAATTACCCCTAAAGGAGAGGTGGTTGGATCTCGCCAACCCGATGGGCACAATAATAGGTGGGGGCACTGGCCCTCCCATCTATGACCGGATGTACTCCTTACTAGGAGGATTGTAATGGTCCTTAGAACTCAACCACAGTTCCTGCCAGTGTTGCTGTAGCGGTGGTCCGGTCATTGCAGTCTTCCGAGGTTTTATTCGTGTACCTTAGGGTGGGTCGGAGGTCAGTTAATTGACTTACCCCTAAGAGCGAAAACTGAAGACATTTAAAGAAATAAATTCTCAATTTTCTGTCCGTGCATTTTGAGGGTCAAAAACTCCAAACCAAATCAATATCATGTTTTCATATGATAAAAAAAATGCAATTTTACATGATAAAAAAATGGCAGGAGAAATATAGGTCGGGACAATTCATCGCTCAATTCTTATGAAAGCCCACTACGCACGCAATTAGTTCGTTGATTTGGAGGACAAAAAAAAAAAAAACGATCATTTTCTCCATTTAAATTTAGAGCATCTCGAGATGTAATTAAAGCTGCTCCGGCTTAGAAAGCTGATCTTTTTTTTTTAATGCCATTCAAAGTTCTTTCTTTAGGGTCATTCTTTTGAGTTATCCTCTCTAGATGCTCGTGAATTTTGGTTTCGATTCTCTTTCCCCCCATATAGAACAATATAAAAAAAACCCACCTCATTTGTTTTCTTGAAGATTAATGTTCTTTTGTAAGTGATTGTTCTTCGAAAAGAGATACATGGATTATTTTCTGAAATGTTATTTAAATGAACATTTTTCTGATTATTGATTTTTAAATTATTATTTGTTCTTATATGTAGTAAATGATGACTATTGCAGATCTTTTATTGTGCATTATATTTGATTTTCATCTTTGAATGAGCATCATCCTACCTACCGAACGAAGGTGCTAATGCTTGTATGTGTGGGCGGGTGAGTGGGTGGGTGGAGGTTCTCAGGCTTTTATGAGTTCAATTATCATTTCAGCATTTTTCTATTGATTAAGAACTTTTTATCACACATCTGTCAGTTAATGTGTGGGAGAATCAACAACTTCATATGTAAACTTGAAACTAAAACTTTAGATTGTATTCTTAGGTTATTTATGGGTGAAATTTTTTTTTCATACATGCTGTCTATTGAAAAATATTTTTGCAGTTATTTTAGTTATAATTGTAAACAGTGTAAATGTTAGGAAATAATTATATGGATATTTTAAGATATTTTAATCATTGCTTTATTATTATAAATTTTCTATACTTACACATTATTTGTCGAAAAAAAATTGAAACATAAATTGAAATAATTTTCTTTTTACATTCATTAATTATTTTTGTTTTATTTCAGCATATTTTTTAAAAATCCATCTTTATAACTATTAATATATTAATTTTATCAACTATAAAATCCATCTTTATAACTTACTAATTTGTAAGATTAAATATTTAAAATAAAAATGATTTGTTAATTTTTTTTATTTAAAAACAAAAGTTTTTTTTATTATTTTACATTAAAATGCAAACTTAACTTTCCTATATTTAAATGATGTGACTGAAATTGAATGTACAGTTTTGAAGAAAAATATTAATCGTTTGCAAAATGTACATTTCGTGCATCATTAAAAAATCTTTTGCTTTTATTTTTAGCTGCCATTAAACTTAAAGGTCCGATAATCAAGCATCTTTCAAAAGCTCACTCATTGCTTTGAGCAAATTAGCCATCTCAGCGATAAAAGCTCTCCAAGTTTTTATCAATCGATTTGCGCTCATTGTAAACTTTTGCCCAGAAGCGGAGTGAACTTTGCCATTTTGCAGCTACTGGCGAAACTCTCGTCTCTTGCGCAAAGGGGGGGGGAGGAGGGAGTTCTTTTAACAAATTTGTTCTGTCATCTAATATCGATATTAATATTCTTGAAATAAATTTAAAAAAATAAAAGTGGGCTAATAATTTTATAAATTATTTTAATTACCATAAAAAAAGAAGGTTGTTGATGATTTCTTCAAAAATCCATTCGTTTGTTTGGAGTTTACACAATTGCTCAAAACCTGACAAAATTTGGCGCATGTATCTGTATGCGAGTGTAATTGCGATATTAAAATTTTTCCTTGATACATGAACTTATTTATGCTTAAGGTTAAAAAATTGGAATTTTTGCATGAAATTTCTATGTGTTAGGTAAAAAAATATAATAAATATAACTTTTATGTGAGCGGTGTTCCAAAAATGGAACAGTTGGCATAAATGGGATGAAATAGGACTGAAAGAATTTAAGTTTTTTCGCCATTACCTCTGAATAAAATATTGTACAAAAATATTTTAAAATTTAAAAAAATGAATAACGACATTGTCAAATTGTATTTTTGGATATCAAAACGCCTTTAGACGGCTTTTCCATGACATTGTTATTTTCTCGAAATAAAGTTTGATCTTTTAAAAAAGCCAAAATAAAACAAGAAACTAAATGTATGCGTTTTTTCAATGTCCAAATATGTATTATGAACTCCAAACAGTCCTTACATATATGAGTCATTTTATAGACAGATATCATGTTAGTTATCCAAAGTTTTTAGGTTAGTAATTAATTGCAACCGTGTGTCTTAAAATTGTTTCAAAGGTTAAAAATTATTTTTCGTAGAAGTAAATGCAATTTTTATCACTTGAAAACATGGTGTTGCTTTTGGTTTGAAATTTTTTTGAAGCAACAAATAAGTAAGAAACAAATTGTTGAAGCCTCAAAACCTGTGGGCAAAAAATTGAAGTTCGAAATCGTGTAAACATTGAATGAAACTTTTATTAACGTGTTGTTATCACAATGGCAGAAATTAAAATTAAAAAATGTCAACTAATAGAGCAAATTAAATTTATAAAAGAGTAATTTTCAGCACATGAAGTACATACGAAGAGAAAAAAATTTGAAAAACGATACTCTCTTAAAAAGTAAAAGGAGGAAAAGCTTTCCATGATCTTTTATAAATTCTATATTTATAAGTAAAGCTCAATGTGTGCGCGCGTGTATGTTGGAGTGATCCCTCTTAGCATCGATATTGATGAGTGATCCCTCTTAGAATCGATATTGATGAGTGTATTAAAAAGAGCGTATAAAAAATGCATCATCTAATGGGTATTATGTAAATTTTATAGATATTTAGGAATTATATGCATTATGCGGATATACGTTTTTATTTGTTTATAAAAAGTTATATAATATATAACATATAATATATGTTATATTATATATATATACACACACTGAGGTGACAAAAATCATGGAATAGCAATATATCAATATATGCAAATATACAGATGGCAGTAGTATCGCAGCGAAAAAGTATAAATGCGCAGTTCGTTTTCCAGAGCTTTCATTTGTGTTCAAGTTATTCATGTGAACAGGTTTTTCGTGATTTATGGCGGCACGACGAGAATTAACAGACTTTGAAAGTGGAATGTTAGTTGGAGCTAGACGCATGCGTCATTCCATTGCGGATATCGTTAGTGAATTCAACATTCCGAGATCCACAGTATCAAGAGTGTGCCGAGAGTACGAAATTTCAGGCATCACATACCATCATGGACAGAGCAGTGGGCGACCACCTGCACTTAACGACCGAGACCGCCGACGTCTGTGTAGAATGGTCAATGTTAATAGACACGCAACACTTCGTCAAATATCTGCAGGAATCAATGTGGGACGTACGAGGGACGTGTCCGATAGGACTGTGCTGCGAAATTTGTCTTCCTTGGGCTATGACAGCAGAAGACCGACTCGAGTGCCTTTACTGACAGCACGACATCGCCTGCAGCGACTCTCCTGGGCTCGTGAGCATATCGACTGGTCCCTAGACCAGAGGAAAACCGTGGCGTGGTCAGATGAGACACGATTTCAGTTGTTACGAGCTGATGGTAGAGTTCGAGGGTGGCGCAGACCCCACGAAGCCATGGACCTAAACTGACAGCAAGGCACTGTTCAAGCTGGTGGTGGCTGCATAATGGTGTGGGCCGTTTTTACATGGCATGGACTCGGTTCTCTGGTGCAACTGAATTGATCATTGACTGGAAATGGTTATGTTCAGCTGCTTGCAGATCACTTGCAGCCATTCATGGATTTCACGTACCCACACAACGATGGGATTTTTATGGATAACAATGCGCCATGTCATCGGGCCAGAACTGTTCGTGATTGGTTTGAAGAACATTCCGGACAATTTCAGCGCATGATCTGGCCACCTAGATCGCCCGATATGAATCCCATCGAGCATTTATGGGACATCATCGAAAGGTCCGTTTG
>JAPMOQ010059118.1:78234-113707 GCA_026543055.1 Argiope trifasciata | reverse complement strand
ATCATATGTTTTCGTAAAGGATCCGTATCTTTAAATAAAATTCCCAAATTGGCGATCATACACCATGTCGCTGATATAAAGAATTACTCTCAAAATGTACACTTTGTAAAAGTACACATCGAACCTCCACTAAAGTTTCCCCTGGTTTCGTTTTTAAGCCGAAGGAGCGTCCTTTATTTTAGCAACGACACCTAGGGCCAAGAGTCCATCTTCGTTATTCATGCATCACATTCGCTTGCACAGCCCCTTTTTGCAGGGTTAGCACTACAGAATATCGACTTTAGGATCAAAGGACTTTTTTAAAGATACCCTTGGTTTCAGTGGAAAAAAAATGTATTTATATTAATTTCAATTCCATTATTTCCACTTTAATTTAAAATTGAATTTTACGAGAGCTGATAGAGAATTAGAGATAGATGTGTAGTACAATGAACAGAAAGGCTCAAGGCCTACGTTATAGTATAAATGAATTATGTGACCATGAATTCACACTGACATACTTTGGTAGATTTGGTGCAAAATTTCATTGCATTTTAGATGTTAAACCTGTATACCAAATTTTATCCATTTAATTCCTAACGTTTTTTTTCTGTCGTATTTAATTGTAACAAGACAAACGACCTTATTCTGAATAGATTTCTTATAAAACTTGATAGAATTTTCCAAATTTGGTCTAAAATTAAAATGCGAAGTTTTATCAGTCTAACGCAAAAGGGTTTTGAGTTATCACTTTTTCGAACAGATAGACATAATGCCAAAAATGTATTTTTCGAATTCAAGGAGGTATAAGCGGTAGAAATCTATCGAAATCTCAAGTTCAATTCTTTTTCTTGAATACAATACTTTCTTTTTACTTCTTATACAAGAAAATCAATATAAGTTACGGACGCAAGATTGAATTTTCTTTGAAAGGTGAATATGATTTCCAGACACACTGAATAATGTTGACTACTTTTATTACAACTATAATAAAGTTTGTTACCGTAGCAGACGTCTGATAATTTTTCAGACGTCTAGATTTTGACATTCTTGGTGTTAAGTTTTTTGACATTTCCATTCATTAAAAAGTCAATTCAGCATTTGCAAATGAATTTTAATTGAATCAGTTTCAAAATATTCCAAATTATTCAATGCCATCCAAAATCAGTTTTAATATGATTTCAACAACGACAGGTTTAATTTCCTTTTCTTGAATGGAAACTAATTTAGCATTCCGCCCAATGATGTAAAAAAATGACTTTAAACTTAAATAACCTCTGTTTAGGTAATTCTTAAATGTTTTAAAATATTGCTTCAAGAAAAATTATTCTTAAATTGTACAGATAAATTCAAAAATTAACAAAGCGGTACAAACGTACAGCTTTTTTTGTTGATATAAAAAGGCTACTGCAATCTTTTTTTTATCGAATTCCAGAAAAAGTGACAAAATTTTGCAAATTTAATAAAAACCAAGAAAGGAGAATTTGGTAACGTAAAAAAAATCCCCTTAAAAAACCAGTGAGGGTAGTTTCCTTATAACTTTCTAGCATAAAAGTGTTAACCACGAAAATGACTTGCATTGCTTGGTATACAATGATTACAATATGCTGATGTTTTGAATTGAGCGTTTTTTGTTACATCATTGAGTTATTTGAAGATTATGCCTTGGCATGCCTTTGATAGTATTCAAGAATTTAATTTATGTTATAAATGTGATTTTCTCACCCGAATAAAGTAAAAAAATTGATCCAAAACTGTATTTGCATTCACAAACAACCGCACCAAATTTGATCTGTTTAAACCACTGCGTTTTAAGAGTTGTCGCGTTACACATTTCTAAAACTATAGACAGGAAGACAATTAATTATAGTTAGATTTGTCTTTGAAAAAGCCGCAGGTGTCTAGATTAGAGATGTTAATACTGCATATCAAATTTTATCGATCTAGATTTCTTTGTTTTTTTGAAAGACTGTAAGACAGACTTCTCCTGAACGGAATTTGCTCAAATTTTGATGGAATTCTACAAATTCAGTTTAAAGACCGTAACCAAAATTTATCTGTTTAACTAAAAATTATTTTTTTCACAAACATACAATTGCACATTTTCAGAAAATGCGCTTTTTAAACACAGGGAGGCCTAAAGCGTGGAGATTCGTCAAAAATTCGTGAAGTCTTTGATGAGTACTTTTATTTTGCTTTACTATTTTTTGTTAACAAGAAAATAAAAACTTATAACTCTAACAGTAAGCATGTTTACACTTGCGGTCTTTTTTACAAGTGTTGTTGTTTGTGGCTTATGGCATTTTATAAGCCAACTGTAAGTTATCTGTCAGCATTTTAAGCAGTGTAAGCGTCTGTTCTTCTCTCAGTAGCTCTAACTAGGGTCAAGAGTACGACTTAGATGCTTCATGCATCACATTTGCTTGCACAACCTCTTTTTACAGAGGGACATAATCATACGAAGAACACAAATGAAGAACAATCATGCCCTAACCGGGATTCGAACCTAGTACACCCATTTCATGGGAAAGACTTGCTACCCCTATGCCTAACCCTATGTCGGTTTTTACAGGTGTTTTAGTTTATTAGAATAGTACTTGGCATAGGGGTAGGTTTCATTTTAAATTATAAGTTCACTTGATGATGATGTCGTGTCTATGTTGCAACAGAAAGAGGCGCTGTAGCTTCTGAGGGTAAAGACGAGCACTCGAAGGCAGAAGTACAACTTCTAGCTCTCATGAAGATGAAAGACACATAGATTCGCTTGCATAACCCCTTTTTACAGGGAGGCATATTCATACATCTCACAGATAGGAACAGAAGATCAACCATGCTCAAACCCGAGATCTCCAGATCACGGAAAAGACATGCTATCCTTATGCCAGGACATCGGCATAAGTTCGCTTAGCATTTTAATATAATTTTTTTCTTATTATTCAAATTTGCATTAATAATTTCCTTGTTTTTCGACAATAAGCATTTGAAAATAGTGTCAAATCATTAGTATCAAAAATGAAGATGGCAGAAAAGAACAATTTGTGCAAAAGGTTTCCAGGAGTGAAACTAAAGTCGCTGAAGTATCTGGTTGTGTTCTTTATTTCCTTCTTCCTTCTTTTTTTCTTTTGAGTCTTTTTTTTTCTTTAGCCTTTCCTTTCACTCTTTTACTTTCTTGTTTACTTAATATTGAGAAAATATAGAAATAGCACAAAAAAAAATCGAATTCGGGATTTTTACGACCTTATTGATTAATGTCCAGAGTTCGAGGAACACATTTTTAAAAAATTTCCGTCCATCTGCTTGGAGCTAAACGGTTAAAATTTGGTATACGATCTTAATTTACATCAGCTTTACAGTTTCTGTCACAGTTTGAGCAAACTCGTACAGAGGAAATCCGACTATTCGGCTGTCCGAATTTATAAGTTAAGAAGATAAATAAAAAGCAAAGAGAGCTAAATAGATAAAATTTTGTATATAAATTTAAACCTATTGTGTACACACCTATCAAACTTTGAGCCAAATTCAATTGCAGTCTGACTGTCTGTTGGTCTGTACTTTTAGAGCTATGTAAAATTCATCGCAACTATTTAAATATATCAAATTTGGTATGAGAGTTTGTGACTACATGTACAGTTCCGGGTCAAACTTTTGTTTCTTTGAAAATGTAATTGGGTTTTATAAAATTCTTTTGGGAAAAGCTTTTATAAAACCCAAATTTCATTTTTGAGTACTATTTTGTGTGCTTGGGATTAATCACTCCTCCCTTCCCCCCAAATCCAGCTAATTATCACATGACACATTCAGTAAAAGTACTGAATTTAAGCCAAAAGTAAATATTTCGAAACCATTGTGCTACAATGTCAAGAATTTTCTGGCATAATAGAGGTTATGCGAAAATGTTTGAGAGAGACCATTTACGCTGGTTTTTCTCGTTTTTAAAAGTCATGCGTTTTATTCCTTTTTATTGCTTCTTTTTTCAGGTGTATCTGTTAGAATGGGAGATTTCATTTATTACATGTTTTTGTTATTCTTTTCCAGAGGTGAATAAAGCAGAAATTCTATCTACATGATTTAAGTACAAATTAATATAAAACTCTCAAGCTGTAAAATTAACAACTCACTTGAAGAGTCCCTTGCTGTCTGTCACATGCAGGGTTTTGATTATTTTTGTTTATTTAGTAAAAAAATATCGCGATTAACAACAACAAAAAAAAAACATAAAGCAATTTTTAAAACTTTTTTGAGCGTACAAAACAACTATCCAGATGCATTTAAAAAAACAATTAATTAATTTATTTTAAATTAAATTTACGAAATATATTTTTCATCATTAACTAGATTATAGATTTCCAACGTGGGCGATAATGCCCCCTTGTGGGCGTTTGAAGTTTTCACGGGGGGCGGTAAAAGACTCAGAGAAAGTCAGGGGGCGTTGATATGTCACGGAGGGGGGTGGGAAGATTAACCAAATATAGTCTACAATGGCTTCAAGGAACGTTTCCAGGACATTTTAAACATGGACACACCAGAGTGCATTTTGAATCCTTTATCCAATGCCAATACAGCAGGATCACCACAGTTAGAAGAAAAACTAATAAAACTGACGATAAATGATGAATTGAAAATTAAATTCAAGAATGGCTACCAAAATTTTTGCTGCAGCAGTCTATTTTGCAACTGCTTTCAGGATTATGGTCGATTGTTCGACGACTTCTGATAGCATTCCCATCTTCATATTTAGCAGAACGTGGATTTAGTGCTGTAGCAACATTGGTAACATAAAAGAGAAATTGGCTCCATATCACTGAAAGCGGCGACTTACGATTGCTTTTTAAGTAAAATCAAGCCCGATATTAAAAAGGTCCTTAAAATGCATCAGATCCAGTCTTCTCATTAGTTAAGTCAGAAATTCGATGTCTTTAAATTTTAATAAAAATACTTTTTAATAAAACTGAATATGCGTTTCGATTTTTCTCTGCCACTGTCAATTTATTTATTAAAAAAGCAATAGTTTATTATGGATTACTTCCTATCATCAAAACCCCTCTGTGTCTTTATGATATATAAGCTAAAATTTATATTCCTCTTTTTCAAATAAAGAAGAAATTTAGTATCGTTTCAATTCCAACAATATTCTATCTATTAGTAATTATTTTTTTTATTTAATTCTTGTTTTCACCATGCATTATGTACTTTCTTATTTCTTTGGAGTGGGAGGGGGGGGCGATATTGAAATATTTACTAGAAAAGGCAGCACCAGCTCAAAAAAAAATTGGGAACCTTTGAACTAGATAATAAGAGCATGTGTTCACAAATTATGACTGCTCTTTTATGCTTATAGCTGATAGTTTTGTTGTCATTGGACCAATCATAAAAATTATTTGACAAAAATTCTAATTAAAATTTTAAAAACTATTTCCTAACTTAAGTGATACAAGTTATCTTTATTACTACTGTACCATGACCTACCAACACATCTTTTACAATAGTATTAATATTAAATGCTGCACATTTGAAAATACGAAAAGGTCACCAAACACTCTACGCAATTTTATTTGGTTTTTCAACCAAGCATCCGAAATAATAAATTCATTGCATTTCCAAAAGCAAATTAATCACTTTTAAAAACCATTGCCTAACTTGAGTGTTACTGTTTACCCTTTTTTTAATAGACTCTGCTCTTCCACGCTTCATATTAATAGTATCGATGTAGAACGCAAAAGTCACCAAACACACGATCCAATTTTATTTTGTTTCCCAATTACCCTTTGCATTTCCAAAAGCAAATAAATTAATTTAATAAATTACATCAAATGAATGTTACTATTTATCTTTATAATAACTAGATTTGAATTAAAAGAAAGCAAATTACTAAGCTTTATTTAAATAGTATTAAGATAAAATACTTTAATAAATACAAAAATGTCACCAAAATCACAACGCAATTTTAGTTTGTTTCCCAATTAAAATTAAACATTTGGAAATAATAAATTTATTCCTTTCCTAAAAGCAAATGAATAAATTTCAAAAACAGCTGCATAACATTAGTGTTACTATTTACCTTAATTATTACTAGATTCTAATTTACCTACACTTCATCTTAATTGTATTAAAATAGAACACTTAAGTTTATAAATACAAAAGGTCATCAAAAAGTTTGTCATCAAAACTAAGCATTTGAAATAATAATCCCATTGCATTTCTAAAAACAAATAAAGCAAATTTTAAAAACCACTGCATAATATACGTATGTGTTACTACTAGATGCCGGCTTTCGTATGCTTTATTATAATAGTACTGACGTAGAATGCAGGATATAAAGAGAACGAAAAGGTAACCAAAATCCCTACACACTTTTATTCTGTTGCTCAATTAATGATTCGAAATAATAAACCAATTGTCTTCTCAAAAGCAGATGAATCAATCAAAAAAACACTGCATAATATGAGAGTTACAATTAGATTCTGTTCTGCCCATGCTTTATTTTAATAATATTGCTATAGAACGTAGAGATTTATATACACGAAAAAGTCACCTAAACACGACAAAATATTATTGTGTTGCTCAGATAAAAATCCGGAATAACAAGCCAATTGCATTTTCAAAAGCAAGGACACTTAAATATTTATTTCTTATCTCCAACATAATTGCATTGGAGGCAATCAAAATAAAAGTTTCTTACAAGAAATTAAGAGAAAAAATATCAGTTATAAAAATTGAATATTTGGATCTAATGCAAAAAAGGAAATATGCTGTTAGATAAGGGTGCAATGCAAATGTATACATTATAGTTTCTGAATAAAATCATAATCAATCTATTTATCAAAGTTTACAGTAATAGCAAATACCACAATAAAGTCATATTCGTATATAATTAAGCATTGATTTGAAAAGTTCAAAACGCAACTTTTCTCTATCCACATAATTTAAACACATGATTAACGTTCCGTCAAAATTCGACTGATACTTTAAATTAAAACTGATGCTTTTATAGGTCACATAATATTTCAATACTTAGCTGATCAATGGTTAACACATTTACGACTGAGCGTAAAACGTGAACTTCCGATTCGGTTGCCAAGGGAACGGTGCGTAGACGATGACGTCAGTGATGACGTAAATTCCCAGGCCGAATGCTACATGCCGGAACAGATGGATGTAAAGTGAAATCTTTTGAAATATAAGAACTCTGAAGTTCCATTCCGTTTGATGGGATAGAAATATGTCTGGTAATACTTTTATTGTATGCAGTATGCAAGACAGTGTTAAAGGTTGTTTGAAGCAGAAAAATTTTTTTGTTGCTCCTTCAATTAAAAGATATTGAAAAAAAAAATCCAAAACTTTGTTTCAAATGATTGAAATAATATCGCACGTTCGCTTAATTTCTTAATTTATCGCTCGTTTTATGGCAGTAGCTATTAAATAATTCGATTCGCAATAAAGAACTATTAAAAATTTGTGGAATCAAAAACAATGAGTAAACTTTTAGTATGAGGCACACATAAAATATTTAGCCACATTAAGGCTAAAATTTTTACACACAATGCAAAATATGGGATCAAAGATTTCTCTATAAAGTTTGGACCAAAATACTACTTTTGTGGGTGCGTTTTGTAAATAATTAAAATTTAAAAACATCTATACTTATAATAAAGCTCAATGTGTGTGTGTGTGTGTGCGTGTGTGTGTGTGTGTGTGCGTGTGTGTGTGTGTGTATTGGCGCTCTACAGGCCAGACCGTTGGACCTACAGCTACCAAATTCGGTACATGTATACCTTGAAGGTCCGGAATGTGCACCTCGGAGCCCCTTTTTCGAATTTTTAATTAGAATTTGAATTAATTAAAATTTAAGCGAAATTTTGACGTTTTTCCGCTATAACTTCCGAAAATATGATCGCATAAACATGATTTTTTCATCAATTTAAAGATTAAAAAATTAGCTTTCTAACGGTATCATTTTTTTAAATTTATAATGTAAGCTTCTATTTTTAACGAATTTTTAAAGACATATTTTAACCATGTTTTTATCACGTGACTGGATAAAATAAAAGAATGCCGGAAGTTCAAATAAAAAAATTATCATCTCAAAATAAATCTACAGAAATGCAACTTTTAAGCACGTGACTGGATAAAATAATATAAATATAAAATGTGATATTTTCTTTAAAAAATAAATGCAAAGCAAAGGATACTAAGATCGTTTGCAATATCTGTATCATTAATTCCATAAATTATCTTTATTTACAGTAAACCTGATTGAATTTAGACAGGATATGCATTGAAGTCCCGACTCAATGGCATATTTATGTAATCGTTTGCAATATCTGTATCATTAATTTAATACTTTTTTTCCCTTTCTCGCTTTCTTTAAAAAAACATATTTAATATTTTGGCAACATCACCGATTTTTTTTAATATTTTGGAAGCATAATCGATGGTTAAAACTAACTGATTTATAAAATTAAAGAATATTATTAGGAAAAGGTGTACTTTTAGAACTTTCCGTCCATTATCTTAAAGAAAATATTAATTTCAGGTCAATCAATGCCCGGAATTACTTCAAGGCTAATGAATATGTGATTTAATTGAAAATTTTAGAACGCTTTACTCATGGCGAACCAGCTGGTCGCCAAAGGCGGCTAGATAGTTATAAAATTGTTAATGCTATAAGAATTTTCTTTATTTTTTAAATCGATCATCTTTGGCAATCAGCTATTTTGTCATGTATATGATCTTGTTTGATTTCTATTAAATCTGTTCCACACAATATTATAATCTGAGTTCATTCATAAAAGAATTTTTCAACGACAAATTTTGGTTGAAGCTTTGTTATTTTCTTGTTATATTTATTATACAAAATTCCTTAATGGAAGTAAATCCAGTGAGATGAAATTTGCTTGAAACAAAATGTTGCACCTCATGAGCTTCTAATTACACTCTGCCTAAGTTGGCAACTTAATTAGAAAAATTTGCATATAAAATGCACAATTAAGCCAGCAATAAAGGTATATATGATTTTGTTTGCATGATTTGAGGACATCTAAAATATATGAGAGTTTTGAAGCAAGGCCAATAAGAAAATTTAAGAATGGCCAGAGCAATAATTTTATTTGTTGAATACTTGTCGATTTGGTGTTCAGCTGTTTCACTAGAGATTTTGGTTATATTTAATTTTTGTTAAATCATTTAGACATTTCAGCCCGTGATTGTGAGGCATTGACATGTGTAATCTTGACTTAATCTTTTAATTGACTTATATGTAATCTATTCAATGTGTACATTTCGAATGGAAAACAGTCAAATATCAAAAAAGTTTTTAAAAACCTAACATTAACCAACCATTTAAATTTCGTGATATTGTAACATTACTTTTTAACTCGTCATGTGAACTATGAAAACATTAAAGAGAATTTTTCTTCTTTAGTTATCAACAATAGAGAAAAATTAGACGATTAAGGAATCTTGGGACATAGCATTAAAATTTTTCGATTTTTTGAAAAAAAACACAAAAAAAAAACATATGTTAAAATTTAATCTTTCAGGATCATTTTTGTATCAAAATTGCAACGATATTTTATCAATACTTCCAAAGTTATTAAGAAAAACAAAGCTAAAACGATACTGACTAAATGTAAACAGAAACTTCCTCTGCAGAATGTTAAAATACATACAACATCAACATTCTTGGATACACATAAGGACAAAAAAATCAAAAGAAATGGAATCAATTTGTATTACTTTGTTCAAGGTTTATTTATTATTATTTTTTTTAACTTTGAGGTCAGTTTTCTCTAAACAAAAAAAAAAATGAAGTTTGTGGTAAGGATTGTTCAAAAACTACATATCTCATTAGTCTAAAATTTCATGCAAATGCTCAAAATAAGTCCCTCTGTGATTTCGACTTCAATTTTAAGATAAATTATTCATAAAAATATTTTATTTGAATTTGAATTACATTTTTCTTGAAGTTTCAGTTTTTGTTAATGTTCTAAAAATCACATTTTACTAAAAGCTCCATAAAATAGAAGTAACAATTTAAACTAACTAAATGCATTTCTTATGCTTCTGAAGTTTTTTAATTAATACAAACTCTATATTTTCCTATTTTCCAACAAAAATTTATATAGTAGTATATGAATATTGAATGGCCAAATTTTCAAATTTCACAGTTGTTTATTTCGAAATTAGATGGATTGGAAAAAAGATATTTTTAAAGTCTTAAGGTCCTTTAAATATTTAATGAAACAGTGATAACGGTTTGAATTTTAGGGTAAAGCTTTGTATTTTGATCTTGTTGATCTAATTTTTTTATCATGTGCATTACATTGTTTTTTTTTGTTGTTGTTAAGGAGTTTTGAAATTCGCGTACTGAATGAATAATCGAAGCTCGAAATCGCGTAGGCAATGAATAAAGTATAAATGGCAATATTCCTCACCATCTTTTAATCGCATATACTTTCTACCTGCTTTTAAAATTATTACATCATTATAGTGTATGCTTCGTTGAAAGCAGTTGCATTTTTAAAAGATTGATCTGCTTTTATCAGTATTGCTTTATTATTATGTGTGCTTCTTTGACAACAGATTCTTTCCAAATGATTGACGTAGAACTATGACATTATACCTGTAATTTTCATGGAATGCAATTTTTTTTGGATAAAATTAAGTAATTTAATTTTTATAATATATTCAAAAAACTTCAGTCGCTTTTAATAACAGTTTTGATAAAAGTTTTTTCTCTTTCTCACTGAGGGGGAATATCACTTGATTCATTAAATGGGAAACATAGAAGATCAGAAAAAAGCATTTGTGTTTACAAAAATTTATTGAAAATATTAATTTATTGTTGTTTTTGTTTCTTTAATCGATAAATATTGTTTCAGTAATAATTTCAACTAATTAAAATAAGGTTATTAGAATATAATGTAAAAAGTAGTCACTTTTGGAGATTTATAGCCAATTAAAGTTACATCTTGATTTCCAAATTACGAGACTATCATACTAGGTACGCATCGATATTTAGAAAAAGGGTTTTTTTTTTCATTCCAAAATTGGCGGTCGAGCTCCATACAGAAGCTTCGTAATTATTTAATTTTGGTTTAAACCGGTTTATGACGTAAATTAATTAAGACAAATAATAACTTAAAAATTATAATTTTCTCATATGATAACTTAAAATTTGCGAACGTAGATTTCATTTTTACCTTTTAAAACTTATTTTATTATATTTTTTATTTTATAAGAGTAAATTTTATAAATCATTGATAAAAATTAAGGAAACACAAGACATAATGGCTTTCAGTTGTGAAAAAATTAGCACGGCACATGTAAAAACGATTGTTTTCAAAGAAATTGTAAGTCTTAAAAGCTGGTGTTACTTAATTTGTAACTGCTTTTGTTAAGAAAAACATTCTATTCTTTTGAAAACAGCCATTTTCATCTTTTTTTACAATGCTTAAAAAAAAAAAACTCTTATGAGTTTAAAAAGGCCAAATTTTTGCCAGTAAAAATGATGGCAAAGGAATGAGAGCTTGCACACCAGTTGGATACCTAATATTGCAACAAACTCCATATGATATAGTACAGTCAGGGGACTAAAATATTGTAGAAAACGGCTGAGCTGAAAAATCTGTTGAAACACAATAAAAAAAACAAGTAATATCAAGAATTGTTTTTAAAACTCTGTTACTGCGTAGGTCAAGAAAGAAAATTTTTTACTTTAGTTACTTTTCACCGAATAATTATCAAACAAATTATTAAATACCCAAAATTTTTTAATTTTCGCAAGGATTGAATTTTCTTTCTTCACCTACTAGTGAAAGATTCCGAAATCCTTGCATTTTAACGATTGAGTTACTGCCTATTGATTTCTATTTTCATTAAAAATTGCTAAAACTCTATTTAAAGTATTAAAAATTAATTAAATTGAATTATCAATAAATATTTGGAAAAAAAACCCTGCATTACCATCAAGTATTATACGCTACAAGTTATTAAAAAAATGTAATGAATGAATAAGAAGTATTTTATTAACGATTGAAGATTTGAACAAGATATATAAATATATATAGGGTGAGTATGAACTAATAGTAGGAACTGAAAAATACCTGCTTTAAGCGTGTCATTTTGTATTAAACTCTTTTCTGACTCCATACTAAATGACACCTTTATGAAAAAATTGCTGTTATCAGAAGGTTGTTGAACTGCCCTTTGTTTAATCACCAAATATTCATCTTTCGAAATAAAAGCAAAAAATATTGATTGGTATTATATCCTCAATTTTGTTCGCAGGTCGCATTTTTGCTTTTAAACATACTCTCATAGAAAAAAGAAATTCCGTTATACTTTTATACTTCCGCTTTCGTCTGGTGGATCAGGATAAATGGCTAATTTGCTTGTTAAAGGAATTATTAAGTCGTTTCCCTTTTTTAAATGAAGAATGAAACAAACTGAAGTGTTTTAGTCAATAAAAAAAGGGTGAAATAAAAAAATATTGTATTAAAAAAACGGAACATGATAAAAAGTAAAAAGTAAACATTACTTTGGTAGTGATACATTTTATTAAAGGTTTTTGACACAATTAATTTCTAAATATTTTTATTGAAAATAGCACAGATATTTTTTCTATATAAAATGAAAATTCCTTTAATTTGGAGTCGTTCTCATTCGTCAAAATGTTAAAAGATACTATCCATAGCAGCTAGATATAAATAATGATATCGCGATATATCGAAAAATATCTATATGTATTGGATGATACATCACGATGATGAAGTTGCTCATCGGTCAACCCTAACACCAACCTAAATGTTCTGAAAGGTCGATATGATAAAGCAGATCAACCTTTTAAAAATACATCTGCTTTCAAAGAAGCACACATAATAATAATGCAATACTGGTAAAAGAAGGTTAAAAAAAGTGAAAAATTGATGCCTCAAAAGTGGTAAATCGCCATTTGTTGCCTATTCATTTTGAAACTTCAAAAACCTCAAGCCAAAACACCATCAAGTCCTCACATGATAAAAAAAAATCCACTCAACAGGAATTGCCTTTCCAAAATATTCTCGAATATTCATTGACAATGGTCTTATCCTCCTCCTGCCTCATAAAAATCGTTCTAATTATGCATGTGGAATGTGAACAATACTAACGCTCAGACCCTGAAAGCGAGCATTTTATGAGAAGAAAACTGAACATGCATTTTGGATTGCCTTCTTATTGATCAACTGAAATCAAAATTTAATACAGAATTCAAACTTTTGCTGAATATATCAAATCACCAGCAGTTTCAATTATCTAAGCATTGAGTCTGTAATTTCTTGTGACATCACGTTTACATTCTTGCTGTTATTAGCGGCATATGAGCATTTCAGGACGGATTTGGTGCACAATTCAATAAGGGTCTAGTTTTTAGATTCAAACTATGTACATGAAATTTCTATCCTTTTATGAGTTTTGTAATCATCGTGTTCATTTGATTAGGAAGGTTCGACAGCATTCTGGTTAATGGAATTTGCCGAATATTCGACAGACATTCACAAATTTGGTTTAAAATTGGCATACAGAATTTCATATATCCAGCTCAAAATGTTTTTGCAATAGCGCATTCATAAGTAGAAACAATTTCAAAAAATGTGTTTCGCTTACTCAGATGAGTCTGAAAAGGAGAAATTTGTCAAAATGTCAAAGTTCGAATCTTTTTTGACAAACCACAATATTTTCTTTTTATGTTTTATGTATGAGAAAAAAGTTTCTTTCACTACAATTAAATGCATGGGATACATCATAATCTCAAGATCTATAGCAATATCTCCACTTCCTACGATTCATAAATGAAATGAATCTTGCCATTTTTTTTTTTTTTTTTGCAAAACTCTAAAAGGTTGGGAACCGCTGGCTTTCCTAAGCATTTGAAACTCATAATTTAACTTTACTCTAAATTTACTACTTGATTTACGTCATAATTATTATGCAATGAGTAAAGAAAGCATATTAATGTCATCATTCCACCGATAACCACGTCGTTTGCATCTTCTACCCAACTCATTTACATTATCTTTAATGCTAAATTTTATCTTAACGATGCCAATGTATAATTCTTATCTTGACACGTTCACGGCATCATTTTTCTACCTTCATTTTTGACTTCATCATTGGTCGAAAAGCGTTCTCAGCTGTTGAGTACAACGACCTCAGTTGTAAACATTTGATCACTTACGTCACGAGTTGTCATTGCAGAGAAAACCGAAAGGATTACCCTTTGATATATGGAGTGAGGATTTTTAGTGGATGCTGCGAAAATAGCATTTATTTTTTCCATCCGCTTTTTTCCTGGATGAACGTAGAAATGTTTGTCTTCCGAAATTGATTTCCAGAAAGGGAGGGAATGCCTTTTTGACCAAAGATGGGAAATATTATTGTCAGCTGTCTAGGGGTGAATAAACCCATAACACTTCACACGACCCCCTAGCACTATTACTTTTGACAGCAATGGAGATGGCTTTTACACAATTGCAACAGTAACACACATGCAGCAGATAAAGTATTGTTTAATGTCACACAATGGTGTAAACAGTTCAGTAGAACATATCACGATCATTTCATCAATAACACAGAGAAATATTTATAACATAGAGAAAGCCTTTTAACTTTCTTACCAAAAACATGTCAAGCTCACTAATTTTTTTATATTTAGCTTGACTTGTTTCATGTCAATAAAAATATAATTCTATAATCGATTTTGCATTTATTTACTAGTACCTTAATTGATTTCTAGAACTTCGAACAAGGGTATAGCCAGATGGCGATACAATATTTTAATATTTTTAGAACTTGATTATCTTTTAACAGTTTCTTCTTGATAATTAAGTTTTAATTAACATAAAACCTTTATTAATATTTTATTTGAGTCAGTTTTAGTTAAATAAAATTTTAATTAATAGTAAAGGAGCTACACCAGCTAACAAATATGAAAAAGAAATGATGACGGAAAATGATGCTTTATGCCAGATATAAACATAAAGCCCTTGTAACATAAAAACACCAGAGATGTAAATAAAAACATCATAGATAGCTATTCTTATACAAAGACATTCAAATCAGCAACAGAATGAAGACAAAATAGCTAAAATATTCCAGTCATGAGATCAGCTCTCCAAATAAAGAATTCCCTTTTCGTATGAATACTTTGTTATTTATAGACTTCCAAAAAGGTATGCAGTTGTTTAGAAGAATCATAGACTTAGTTCTTTTAGTTATATCACCACAATTATTGTAATTTCTAAAACCTCCAGTTTTTTCATGGAGGATTGGTGATTTTAATCTGGCATTCATATCCATCATAAATATTGCAAGAAAGCAGCACCATGGATTCGTAACATTATGTAAGGATAGTGAAATTAATTTTTTAAAGTCATTTTGTCATTGACGTACCAGAAATTTGGAATTTCCAAAACAGTTTATTTTTTCCAGGAAAAGGAAGGCCTGGCCTAGCATCCAAGATAATTTTACACAAGTCATATTTTTCAGCTAAAATTTGTCTTAAATTTCTATTTACTTAAAACTTTAATTTTCATAAAAATTCCCCACCATTAACATTATAGCTCATAAACTAATTGGGGTATTTAAATAAAAATTTCAACGTGTGCTTTAAATAATATGGGCAAGGAAATGAACCGAAAATTTTATTGTTGGTGAAACGCCTTTTTCCTTTATAGGTGTTTTTAGAAAAATTAAGTTGTGAATTTTTAGAAAAACGGAATATATACATATACTTTTACCCATAACTTTGCATCTCAAAAAAAATATTTCTTAGATTTTGGTTCATTTCATTCATCATTACATTCTATAACTTGTGTGCAAAGAAAATTGGGATTACTGCATTACCATTTTGTGTAGAGAGTAAACCGTTTTGGTTCAGTTTCACTAAAATTTACTACATATTTTCCTATTTCTCAGAATATATTATATTTTCAAATATTTCTTTTGTATTTATAATGTTTATAATTGACAATATATCTAAAAATAATAAATAGTTTAAAAAAAATCAACTTTTTGAAAAGTTTTCTTTTGAAAGTAGTCGGATACCTTAAAATAAAAATATATATATATATCTTATACTATAATACGAGGAATGGTTGCCAAGTCGAAAATCGCCCCAGAATTAATAAACTCCGGTAAACTTGGGGGTCTGGGGTTTTTGGCCACGAGGAATCGATTGGCGCCGGTTTTGAAGCGCTACGGTCAAGCAGTTCGGAGTTACAGATAGGATATTTTCAAACTTTATTAGTTCGCCATAATGGCTAATAGGTTTCAAGCGGTAACGTGCTGCCATCTATAGCCAATATGGCGAACTAATAAAGTTTCCCGAAGATGATCCGGAACTGATCTCGAAATGGATGATCCATAACCCGTGTGGTGATATGAACCCAAGCGCTCCGTGCATGGTCAGCAAACATGGAAGAGACCAGTGCAGATGGGGATTTCCAATGGAACATCAAGACATGACATCGCTGGTGGACGATGAAAAGCCGAGGTTTAACCGGTTATCTTTTCACCAATGGTTTCACAAATTTTCTTATGCCATGTACTGTTTTGATAAATCACAATTGAAAATTTAAATCTTCGAGTTAGCTTCGATACCTGTTTTCTCCGAGCGGAGCTCGGTCACCCGCTGGTAATACTATAATACGAGGAATGGTTGCCAAGTCGAAAATCGCCCCAGAATTAATAAACTCCGGTAAACTTGGGGGTCTGGGGTTTTTGGCCACGAGGAATCGATTGGCGCCGGTTTTGAAGCGCTACTGTCGAGCAGTTCGGAGTTACAGATAGGATATTTTCAAACTTTATTACTTCGCCATAATGGCTATAGATGGCAGCACTTAAATTTTCTTTGTCTATTGCCTAATAAGTTTCAAGCGGTAACGTTCCGGTTATCTTTTCACCAATGGTTTCACAAATTTTCTTATGGCATGTATTGTTTTGATAAATCACAATTGAAAATTTAAATCTTCGAGTTAGCTTCGATACCTGTTTTCTCCGAGCGGAGCTCGGTCACCCGCTGGTATGATTAAAATCTCAGTTTGAAAGATTATGCATTCCAGAGCTTTTGCGATTTTTGTTCACAACTGCCAATTTTTAATAAAAAGAAAAATAATTTCATCTCTTTTAATAAAGTAGAAGAAACATGATTTAAAAATTCTTTTACGTTTTCTTCTTTTAGCTTTCGATTAGACTTGTCTGAGCTTTGAGATTGGTTACATAAATGTATGGGGGAAAGCATTTTAAAATGAGAATTTCTTTTTAAATTTTTGTTATATAACCCATTTGTATTTTCCTGAAATAGCTTTGCAAAAGAGTTAAATATTTATTTTCTTTAAAGACTGAATATCGAACTAATTTTAGATTTCTTCTAGCCCACATCTTAGTAATCGTTTTAAAATTTCGAAATAAGCCAGAAATTCTAATTTGTATTTCGAAACTTAAAATATATTGAGAAAATCCCATCATTAAGTTCATAAAGAGAAAAATTAATCTTTCCCCTTTTCTGCTTATGCAATAGTCTAGAAATAGCTCATAAACAGAAAATAAAATCCATTCCTTTTTAAGGAGAAATACTTAAGAAAAGCCTCATTAGGATCAAATTCAACCTCCCTATAGCTGGTCGCTTCGAAGAACCATATTTTTCTGCTCTAGAATCGCCTTAAGTGATTAGATTCAAAGAAGCTACTGCGTGTTTGGTATGATTCGGCTCTTATTTTGGATCTACCCACGCGCAATTAAGAAAAATAAGACACTAAGATTTATTTTACGGTCCATTAAGTATAAATAACTCCTTCGATTCGTGCCTTCAAACTTTAATGCGATTGCATCTTACTTCCCTTTCTTGAACCATGAAACAATTACGCCTACTCTCTAGGAATCTAATGATTCTATCTTAGTAAGAAAATTAATAAAATATACTAGAGTATTTTATGTATTGAAAAATATTTTATGACAGTGAGAAATTGTTGCTTATTTAAATTTTAAAATAAAGTAGCCAAATGTTTCGAATAAAATTGTGCGGCATTTTGAAATTAAAATTGCACATTGTTAGGAACGCATTTTTATACTTTGTTGAAAAGGCTAAATTGCGACTAGGCCTTTCTTATAAAAATTTAACTAATGCATTATCGCTGAATTTTCTATTAAATAAATAATTTCTCTTTTCAATCTCTAGATTTTAAAATTATTTTCAACCAGTTAATCTATTACATTCTTTTGAACATTATTTCTAATTGCATTTTAGAATTAGTTTCTGTTTTTGAAGCCATTTTTAAATTGTGCTTATTCGACATGAACTGAATATTACAATATTTGCAGTAAAAATTTATAAAACATAAAAAATCTTATTTGCAAAAATGAATTGATAAGTTTAAAAAAAAATTGTTTTACATTTCTTTCTTAGAAATGATTGGTAAGAATATCTGCTTTTAAATTTTAAAATAATAAAGCTAAATATACAGAAAATTCTTCATGTCCTTTTAAAATTTTAAAAATGCTCGTTACAAAGATTAACTCTTTTGTTTTGGTAATGATTAATTAAATATCATGAATTTAAAATTCTAGAGTAAGCATCGCTTTTAATTTCTCATACGCAAAGTATAGCGAGGGTATTGCTGTCGTTCCAAAATTCAAATTCGAGATTTTGACTCATTACCATGTTTTTGACATCCATGATTTCAAAAAACATATTTTTGGGAAATATCCACCTGTCTGTCTGTGATGAAGATAATTCAGAAACGCTTTGAGAGAGATGAATGGATTTCATACATGATCCGTATTCTAATTTTTTTTCTATCAAATTTTGTACACAATAAGATATCTGTCTTTGTATTCGATTATAAGTTATATCTACAAAAGGAAGAAGTCCAGATGGATACAATTCCTTGCATATATTTAACATCTACAGCATAGAAGCCTATCAAATTTTGAATCAGATTTAACGTTGCTGATAATTTATTCATCTGTACTTTCAAAACCAGGTGATATCAATAACGCAAAAACTTCAATATATCAAATTTACTTTGCAATTTTGCGACGATCATTATAGTTCTGTGACAAATTTTGGTTTCACACAGAGAGTAAAAATGTGCATTAAACATGGATTTATTCTTCAATAATCAACCACATGATAAGGATAAATCGCCAAAATATTCGCTACATAACAGACTCAGTAAAACTGCTAAATTCAAACCAATTGTTAATATTTTCTAAATTTCGAACACCCATTCAAGGTATTCTCTTAGGAAACTCTATTATTAGGAAGTACAAGAGAAAGTACAACGAAGAAACGTGATTAAAATTTTCAAAAAAATTCAGTGGTATAATTATTTGTTTAAATACTTCGAGTTCTGAATATTTTGACAGCTAAATATTATAAATAATATTCTTTAATTCTGAAAGTTTTCCAATCTTGGATCATGAAATCATATTAAATCTACATCTACTCTCTAGGAATGCAATAATATTATCTTTGTTGAGAATTTAATAAAATAAACCAGATAGAATTACATGTAGATTATGATTACTCATTGGCTTCTGTGTTTT
The DNA here is from genome assembly GCA_026543055.1 of Argiope trifasciata. Lineage (NCBI taxonomy): Eukaryota > Metazoa > Arthropoda > Arachnida > Araneae > Araneidae > Argiope > Argiope trifasciata. The sequence goes on along the minus strand of JAPMOQ010059118.1, from coordinate 94,144 downwards.
GCTTTGTATTTTTTTTAAAGCAAAGGTAAATTTTTGCATTACAATTATTTTGCATGTTTGCTCGTTTTGATGTATAGTTGCAGATGTTAGATTCGTATATTCATCTGTATATTCATGTTCTGTTTGCGTATATTCATCGTATGGCTTCAAATGTTAGAACAATATTTCGTCTGCGTATATTCATCGTATCGTTGTAAATTTATAACAATGTTCCATCTGCGTATATTCATTGCAGAGTTGCAGATATTAGAGCTATGTTCCGGTAATGTATATACTTCACTGTTTAGTCACAGAACAATGCTCCGTCTGCGTAAATACTTTCCTGTATGGTCACAGACGTTAGAATAATGTTCCGTCTGCGTATATCCATTGCATAGTCGCAGGTGTCAAAAAAATATTTTTTTCACGTGACTACATTTTTGATAATAGATTTTTGATCTGGTCCTTTGTGGAAAAAAATTATATTGGAATAATTTTCGTTCAATAATACAAAATCACTTGGTAAGTGATATATAGTATGTACACCAGAAAAGATAAAAAGGGGCTAGAACGATTTAAGTATTACAAAACACATGACAATAAACTCAGAGTCTTTCTGACGAATTTCAATGCAAAACCGAAACTGGTTATCATTTGGAAGATGTGATAGCGTTCAAGAATATTATCAAATATTGTGCAATATGATTATCTAGCAGCAATCTTTCTTTTCTGGAAAGTAAACGTTTTACGATTATCATTTTGTAAACATCCTATTCCTCAGCCTTGTCTTATATTTATTTTTTTATTCTTCATAGCCTTGGTGATGACGGCTCTTGGAAAATGGGTTAGTAGGTTATACAAACTTATGATGTAATTTCACATCAGAGTTACAAATATTTTTCTCAGAAACATTGGAAATTTATTCACAAAGAACTGTAATTTATGTAATGCAAATATGTTTTAAATTAAAAAATAATCTTACATATTAAATAAGATCTTATTTTTTTCTTATTTATTTTCTGTATAAAAAAAGCCTAAATGATGTGTAAAGGCTCCAAATAACCATATCGATGTAAATGGTAATTTACTAATCTGTAATGTTGAAAATTTTTATCTTCCATTTCAACTTAAGAAATATGAGCTATTAGATATCTCTACCTTACATTTTCTATCTTGAAAGAACTACCCATATCATTTGTTTTTCCTGAAATCTTAATCTAGTGGCCATAAAAATTAAAAATTTAACTAGAATTAAATTTTGAAAAAACAGCATGGAAAGAAAACAATTGTAAATTTTTGTAGATTCTATTTTTGGACCATAAAATTGATCCCTAAATATATTATTTATTAATTTGTAAATATCTTTTAAAAATTATTTATTGAATGTTAAAAATATTTATTAACTTTAAAAAATATTAGTTTATCAAAATTCTTTACATTTCACAAATCCTTGTCTTACTCCCATAAATAATTCATTTCACACACCTTTAGAATTTAATACAGTGTTTGGAAAATAAAGTGAACGCTTAACAAACAACTTCATCTTTGTTTTTATAAAAGTTTTCAATTGTTACCAAATAAAAATAAAAATATAACATTATTTAAAACTTATCCCTTTCCCCTACTAGAAATAAATTAAGTTGCCAATAGGAGTAATAATCCAGAAATCTCTTCCTCATACCCCAACTGAGGTCTAATTCAACCTCCGCATAAAATTATGAATCTCAAATATGACAAAGAAAACTTGACGTAACGAATAACTTTGCAAACAATATTCACGAAATACAGAACTTATGCATGAATTTTGTACTTATCCACTATGTAAATATGAGTTTTTGAATTGTTTTTATCCATCTAATAGTGATTAAAATTTGTTTCGGAATTATAGTTCTAATCACAAGATGGATGCACACTGAATTTCATTGATTTATGCCACTGGTTGAATGAGTTAATGAGTTCATATGCAAAGTAAAAGATTAACAGATTATCAATATTACCCTTATACCCCGATTGAGGTCAAATCCAATACCCGCATAAAACTGTGAATCTCAAATATGACAACGTACTTGACGTAACTCTTGAATACTTGACGTAACGAATAACTTGGCGAACAGTACTCGTGAAATACAGAACTTATGCATGAATTTTGTACTTATCCATTATGTAAATATGAATCTTTGAATTGCTTTTTCCCCATCCAATACTGATTAAAATTTGTTTCGGAATTACAGTACTGATCACAAGACCAATACATACCGAATTTCATTGATTTATGTTGTTGGGAGCATGAGTTAATCAGCTCATGAGCAAAGTAAAAGATTGACAGATTGCCAATATTTTGATTTATATAATTTTTCAAAATTCGATTGAAATCTACATTTTAGATTCTAAATATATATACCAAATTTCATCTATCTAGCTCTATCGAGTTCATTTGCATTAAAACAGCGAGTCAGAATTCTTCAGAAATTATTTTATTTTAAATTTAATTAGAAATAATAAATTGATATGTAGTCCGTAATTAAATTCAAAGAATTTTTTGAGTTATCATGTTTATAAACAGGCACATAATCCAAAGGAACATTTTTCGAAGGGAGGGACATTTTAAAACGCGGAAATTTATCAAAAATCTCGATTTTGAATTTTTTTTTTGAAAAATACAATATTTTTCCACACGGTCCAAAAAAATAGTTTTGCAAAATAAATAAAAAATAATGAATATGAAATAATAGTAATTTACAATAATAGTAAATAATAAACTAAAATTTGCTCATTATTTTTTCATAATTAAAGCAAATAATTCAATGAATAATTAAAATTATTTTTTATATTATCAATAAAATTGGTTGAAAATATAAGCTTATATTTCAATGTATATTTATCATAGTAATGGTATAAACATATTAATTTAATTAAGATATTCCCTCCGTTGTAGTTTCAGGATTTTTAAAATGGTTTTTAGATTTATTTTTTAATTTTAAATGCAATTTTTACATTCTAAGTCACTTTAAATTCACTTTTGAAAAAATAAGGAATGGAAACTTATTTGTTTATTGTATATCTAACTGAAAATTTTTTTTTAAATGAAGTTCTCTTAATCATGATTACGATAAATTTTTCATTGAATAAAACGATATGCTATCAAATTTAACCCAAAAATGGAAACTTCACAAAGGCTTAACACTTATTTTATTACATAAAATCAGTATTGTTTATACAAATGATACAAACTACAAATCGCCATCATATTTACACAGATACTTAAAATATTAAAATATCATTTACATTATCATGAGTCGTGTTTCGTCCCAACAATAAGCAGGTTCCGATACTATCCGATCAACAGATGAACCAGAACTGATGAATGACTTTGATGGTAGAAAAACATAAGCACATACAGATTCTTGATTACAAATGGAGAACAGAAAGTAAACAGGAATATGAATAGTTTAAAGATAATACAAATATTTTACTTCATTATTTTTATTAAGTTTAATAATAAGTGAAACTTTATGATGGAATATTTCACACAGCTAAATCTCCAAAATAAAATTTTAATACATTTGAAAAAAAAAACTGTTTTTAAAACAGCTTTTGCTGTAAGTTTAATATGAATATATATATTAAAAACTAAGTGACTAGAGTTTTCTATGTATTTCTGCAGTTTATCTTTATGCTGATTCTTAATTGATGCAATTACACAAAGTTTATCTTACATGCAGTACAATTGAACTATTTCTCAATTTAGTTTCAATCCTATGTATTGTATACACTCCTATCAGCAGAAGATATTATAGGCTATTGCTATGTTATTTTTAGATTTTCTGAATAGCAACAATATTAAGCAGCATTCTTGAATATTACGGCAACAATATAGAATATTGTAGAAAGTATTGTTGAATGGTTCAGCAATATTGTCGATTAGTGTAGCAATATTGGTGGACACTTTGTTCTAGCAAGAACATAATATTATTCGTTTGTAATAAACCGTTTTAAAAATTCAATTATTACATAGGATAAATATTTCTGGAGAATCAGTATGAGAGATAATATCGTAATTCAAGGATTCATCCACCATATTTGTGCCGTATTCAAAATGACAGTTATTTATGACAAAGTCTATAAATAAAGGATTTTATATTATTCAGGAAAGAAACTATACAATTTCCGTAAATCATTATTAGTATTTTACTTCTTCCAAAATCTAATTTTCTATTTACTTATACATTTATAATGCATTTGAACGATGAAAATTCTTAATACAATCATATATCAGAATTGAAAGTATTATATTAAAGTTATTGTTCTTAGGCTAATACAATATTACGATTGCCTATTGTAATGTAGGAATTTCAAAATTCCGAGGAAAATATTTACAATAAGTTAATGACTAGAATCTTTTTTTTAGAAAACTCTTATAGCACTCGTTGATTATTCTTTACGCAATGGTTCTCGCTGACTATACTAATGTGTAAATCGCTCTCACTTTTTAAAAATAATTGAAAGTTGATATTTCCTTAAGAAACAATTGTTATTTGACTATATTAAAATGATCTAAAGTTTGAATATTTAATATAAAATAGACTTAACAATTAAAAAATTTCTAATAAAAAAGAATCATTCAATTTTTTTACCAAAATTATCTACATTTGTTTCTGATTACTTATCAAATTTTTATTAAATTTATTTTTAATTTACCAAAACTTTCATATACTGAAATATCTTCGTAAGTAAACAATATGTTGAATAAAAATTGGATATATTCAAATAGTTTAGATCAAGAAAATGACATTCATAAAAATCGATGTTAAACATTCTTTTTGGGTTTTGGTCCAGAATGAAGCACTGTTCAAATAGCACCAATTCAAGGCATATCTCCTATAAAAGTTTTTCACTTATAGTAAAGTATTAAAATTCGAATTTCTTATTTTTTCTTTGCAATCATTTACTGAAACATTCAGCTTCTGTAGATATAAGCAGAAATGGGCGTATCCTTTCCCGTCTATTATCAATTATCTATGAAATAATTTGTTCAAGCTAAAACCAGCCTTAAATTTTATCTCTTGTAAAACTGGTTCTTTACTAAAAAATAAATATGCAATTCTGTTCGTAAAAGATTTTTCTTATATCATGCCACTAAAGTTAACTATTGTAATATGAAATTCTCGAATAATGTTACCTTAAACATTTAAATTAGAGACATATTTTTAAGGCTTATATTTCATATAAAACACTGAATATTAAAACTACATGCTATAGAGATACATATATATTTACAGAGAAACAGACTAGAGGATGTATTTATAACTATTAAAGAAGGAGTTCTTAATCCACACAAAAAAGGTGTTCGAAGCAAAAACGATATCATAGAAAACAAAATATATAAAAACGTATTTTCATTTTCTATCTGTTTAAAACTATATCAATTATGCAATTATCTGATGAGTCAGATTTATATTTTAATTAGATGAAATTTTGAATAAAATAAAGAATATTTATTTGATAATCAAACAGTTTAATTTATAATGTTTCATAATTTACAATAAAAATAGAAAAAAAAATCTGAGTTATCATCGAGGTATTGAATTTGATTTCTTCTTTCAAAACTGTACAAAGACATCAAAAAGAAAAATTTATGATCAAAGAGCATATACTTTTGGATATATATTTAAGGATATATAGAGATGTATTTGGATATCATTTATGAGTTTTTGAGTTAAAAAAGTTTTAGAGGGAAATTGATCATAAAGAATAATGTACATTCTTCTTTATTTTATTAAAGTTATTTAAGAAGAGAGAAGAAGAATTTTATTTTTAAAAAAGTGTTTAAAATTTTAAATTAAAAAAAAGAATAATTTCTTAATATCTCGAGTCATTCTCGCTTTTAAAACCGAGAGTGAATCTAATCAATGATTAGAGAGTGTTTTATAACTAATTAATATTTTTCAAATCATCTTTACAAGCGATGAACATATTCAAAATTCCTTTACTTCAGGTTGTATTATCAAAAACAAATATTATACCATCAAGAAAAGTAATATACTCATTAGAAAATTAAAAAGAAACGCAAGCAGTCATTTACTTTAAAAGTAATGCCTCACTCAAAATAATGCACATGAAATATTATTTTATGTACAGCCACTAGAAATTCCACTCACCAACATAAAATTAAACTGTTAAATATTTACAAACAAAAAGTCTTATAAAAACAAAATATTGATCCACTTTGGTTTTTAATCACGATGTGTTAGTTCACCTTGTAAGGCACTGTGGCATCCTGATTTCAAGAAAGTCACAAAACATGCAAGTTGTCGCAGGATTTGGATTTCATACAGGCTTTTCTCAGGATTTTTTTGAGGACCCCTGAGGCCTTGAGTCCGCCTGAATATATCGAGGACCTACGTCCGTGTGAATCCCGCTTTTTCCTCAATTTTTCAGCAACTTTGGCCTTAATGCGAATTTGGCTGAGAGTTCCAACGAGTAATTCATCCACCTGGTGGTTGATAGCGACTGAAGTTTCGATGAATTTGCAACCTCTATCCTTTGCTAAAGATTTGCCTTCTGCAAAGAAAAAAAATACTTTTGTGAAATTTTTTACTATGCAGAATTAAAAAATTTATATACTTTAGCACATTCGTTGCTATAACTGATGCCTGTGATTCAGATCACTATCTAATATGATGATATCCAATATAATAGATAGCATAGATGAATCACAGGCGATTAATGTGCTGAGCAATAAGTTAAATCAAGGAGATAGAAAACTAAACATTGGCTTGTTCTACTTTTATCAATTTCTACATTGACTAAAATTTGCTATCACGTGAATGTGAGTGACACGGCAGTCAGCGTGTAAAACAAATACATAACATTCTGGATTTAAAAAGAATGTGAATGAGTTTTGAGTTCGCAATATCTTAAGTAAATAAAATAATCATTTAAATGATTGATTTGTTTCAGTTGCGATATAATATTTATTTTCAGAAAATCACCTAATCTTTTTACTGGGGTTTGAGTATTGAGGAAAAATATACCAGCTGAGATGTGGGTATCAGATGTTTACTCAAATTTACAACGAAGACATACTAAATTTCAAAGCTGATAATTGCTATAATTAAGTTAAATATGATAGATATTTGTTTAATTTAATTTATAATGTTTGTTAATATATATATATAATTCTATCCGAATTTTTTAGCTGAAAATTTGTGAAATCTAAACTTATATTTAGATGTAAAAGTGCAAAGTTTCAACATTTGTGTTTTAAGCCATATATTATAATCCCTTTCCCCCATTTTAATATTAATTGTAGAATCTTCGATAAAACGACGATAGAATTATATTTCAAAAATAAAATCGGAATTAAAAATCCTCTAATTTTTATTTCGACATCTTCAAAAATATAATATCATCAATAATTTAAATAAAAATGCTGAAATTCTAAATCAATTTTTTTGTAGTTGGTTATATGGAAATAAATAAATTAAATATGATGAAGGTATTGATTTATTTGAAGAAAGTAAAATATTTTTTTTATGTTTTGAAGGTTGTTTGATTTGATGCTATTTAAAATAATTACGATCTTGAGGGAAGTTTCTAAATTTATCGAAATTTTTTTCTGAAAATCACATTTTCTTCATCTGCATTCTACGAATTTTCAATTTTCAATGAAAGTCTGGTACATAAATGTAAAAATTTCAAAGAAACGAATTAAATTTTGAGATTAATTTGCAATTAAAGCTGATTTTTTGTAGAAGCTAGTGCTAATTAAAGCTAGTACTAATGTTCTATTAAATTTTCTTCGCTTTTTCTTTTTCAATTAAAATAATTTAAAAAGAGATTTCGAACCATTCGAATCAATTATTCTTAATTAACTGGAAAATTATAATAATTTTGATTATGCGTATTTGAATCATTGGTTGAATCATTTGAATCATTTAGGGTTAAGTCACGAAAACGCGATGCTTTCGGTTTAAATTGATATCGCCATAAAAACTGCATTTCACCAACTACATGAAAAAAAACCACACTGAGTTCAGCATTCTCTTCCTCTTAAACAACATTACATCAGGTAGAAAACATTTATCGTCACCTTCAAATCAGCTAAACAATGCTATGACTAATCATTCTTTATTTAAACGAAGTCGTTGTTTCTTGTTTTCTGGGATTGTATTAGTCAGTTCTGACTACGGAAGAAAGCAATATCTGAATGCATTGAATTTACGCTCACCTTCGGTTGAAACCACTCTTAGACGGGCCAAGTCTGTTTTGTTGCCAACCAGGATTACAGCCTTCGAGTCAATGTGTCTTTCCAACTGCGAGAGGAAATGTCTCGCCTGTGAGAAACTCTTCCTGTCAGACACGGAATAGATGATGACGAAGGCATCGTGTTCCACGGAATCAGTTTTCAGTATGTAGGCCTGAAATCAAATAAAACACATTGAAAAATACAGCATTTTGATATCATTTTTTGTCAATTAGTAGTATTAGGTGCATCAAAATAATAGGCATGGGCTTATAATATAAAAAACCTAAAGTATTATTTCTATAATTTAATTCGATATTGATTAAATAAATATTTTTCTGTAATAGTTGTAGGATCTTGAGAAATTAATTTTTAAAATTAGAAAAATGATTAAAAATTTCTTTTGAATTTAAATGTTTGAGTAAAATTATTTCTATTTCTCAAAACAATTAAATTATAGACTAAGTTCCTTTGATTAAAATTTCTTCATTTTTCAACTCATGAGTATAAAACGCATCCTTACTTTACTAAAACAATTTAATTCATTAGATTTTAGATGAAAAAAAAGGCTTTAATTAACTTTGAATTAAGGTTTATTTACTGAAAATTTCAAGACAAAGTGTACAAAATATGTTGTTTAGAAAACTTGTTACCTAATATAATTCATAAAGAGAAAACAATTCCTGTTCCAAATAAAATACTTCTTGTTTAAAGGTTAAAATAAGGTATAAAAGTGAAATTAATTAAAGTTTTATCTAAAATTTCAGCCTAGTTTATAAGTTATTTTACAAATGGATTAATGCAATAAAAATTAGTGTGAAACAAAGTGCGGAATATTTGGAAAGTGTTTATGTTTGCTTGATTAATTTGAATAATTTTTAAAACATTTCAAAATACAAAGACGAGCAAGTACACAAGAATGAAATAAAAACATATCACAAAAAATTTCATTGACAAAAATACTAAAAATTAAGATAAATTTTACTTGATACCTTTAAAATAATGAAATTATTATTTTTTATTTCAAGCATCATAGATTTAAAATGTTGTAAAAAGTGCTTATTACTAAAATAGAATTGTTTAATAAACATTGCTTGCAATGATTTAAATTTTAAAATAGCAACACAATTCTAAGAGAATCGACTGTTTTTAGTAAGGTTTAACTTAATATTTTGAGGAAATGCGTCATAGTTGCGTAAAAATGACGTCGTTGAAGTTAACATACACTGCATTTAAAATAAACTCAAAAAAACATTCTTTATTAAAAAATGTTCTCATTTTTTATAAGCGTTTAAAACATCCATTATAATTCAAATTAATTGTTTAATTTAGATTGAAATAAGTTTTGAGTTTGAAAAAAGGTAGGTTATTCAAATATGAAATATTAGTGTCATAAAAATAATTGAATATTTATATTATTACAATTAAAAATCTGAAAGTAACACATTAAAAGTTTTTTGGTTATTTACGACATTGTAATATTTAATATAAGAATAATGTATCTCAATTATTTCACTTTATCACTGAAAAGTGTTACTTCAATGTAATAAATATTTCATACAAGGACACATTTACAAATATGGCCATGTTTATTATGTAATAAAGAAATTATTTATAGAAAATATAAAATTTCAATCTTACGTTTCGATCATGGAGGGTTTCTTCGTCAAATTCCATCTGAGATTCTTCATTGTTTAAGTTCACTGTTATCATCTTATCGATTTCTCTATCTAAAAATATAAATTTATATTAAATATGAATGCATTTGAAAATTAAATAATATAATAAAATTTATCTTACTATAACACTCAAAATAAATTAAAATTTGTACAAATTTGTTGCTGAGAAATAATATTTTCTGAGAATCTTTCTAATGCGTTTAATATATTGATTCATATTTTAAGAACAAATTTAAAGTACAATGATTTTTGCACTTTTCTAAATAAAAAAGAAAATTTGTCATTTGATATATGTTAATATGAGTCATATTATAAAATCTTATGTGATTCGATATCATAAATAAATTTATAAGTAAAAATTGTTAATCTGATAATTTAAAAAAGCTTTGTAAAATTCTAAAGCATTCCTTGTTAAAGACAAATATAAATAAAATTTTGTTTTGAAACTTCAATATTATAGTACAGTTTTGAGATTATTTCCATAAATTGTAAATAATATAAAACAGTTTCATTTTCAAACTAAATCCAACAGTATAGAAAATAAAGTACTCTAACAAAATAAAGTAATTAAAAGATAAAATTATAGTAATTTTGGTTATTTGTTAAATGTTGTATAAAAGGAGTCGTTTGTTATTCTTCATTATGAACAGAAGTACAGACATATAAACCGAAAAATTTTAAATAATGATATAAATAAATGATACAAATTATTCAAGATAAATATTTTTTTTAAAAATAAAGTTGCAGTACATATGTTAATTATTTGTCTCTCTATATTTATGATCATATACTCCATTGAGTTAAAGATGAAAAAAGTTTAAATACAACAGCTAGCAATTAATACTTAACTTGGAATATTATAAAATTACATTCAATGCTTAGAATTAATATTTGAAAAAAATTATATTTACTTCCGAGAAGAAAATAAGGAAATATCGAATATTAAAATATTGATCATAAATTATTTATGCTGGTAACAAATATTTTATTCAGAATATTCAAAATATTCACAACAATAAAAATAATTTCAAATAAGTATAATTTATATTGATATTCATGTAAAAGAATAACATTTGTTTTTTTATTATGCATAACATTTTAAATTAAATAGTTTTTTTAACTCAATTTATTTAATGTTTATTTTGTATAAAAGGGCTTTTATTAGATAAAAAATAGAAGTCTTACCAATTGTGAAATCATCGTCACAGATATAATCTGATGTCAGGAACTGTTTCCACATAGATGACTTGCCAACACCCGATGCTCCTACTAACAGAACTCTGTACGATTTCTTCTGGTCTGAAATATCTTTCTCTTCATCACGTAGAGGTGATGGCTGTTCTGTTGTTTCAGGAATAGGTGAAGTTGCTTCTTCTGATTCAGCAAGACCAGGAACATTAGAATTCGACCTGGATCTGAACGAATCGCCACGATTTATAACTCCTTTGGAAGTGACGCTGAAATTCCTCAATCTGAAGTAGTCAGACTCGTCTCCAGGTAAAGGCAATGATCTGTTGGAGACAGTTCTTTCTTTCACTTTGGTGCCACAATGATTCGCCTCACTAGGAATGCTGGAACCTCTGTGCCTTTGCCTTTCGGCATACTTTTTCACTGATTTCACTGAATAAGATCTTGATACTCCATCTCTGGAGTCAGACATGGTCTTGATTGACTGAGAGGTAGGCTGTATCTTTGGCGAAGCTCTGGACAATCTTCTGTAGAGGAGACCATTACAGTCTTTAGGGTCGCTGTCATTTAGTTGCAAAGGACGGAGTACCATCTTCCTGTCCTCTTTTACTGGCCACTCACTGTATCTTCTCCCTCGTTTATCTTTCATAACGGAAGCTAGACTTTCATAACTTGTGTCGGACTGGCTACGGATTACACTATGGATGTCTGGCATAAGAGACATCTTTCTATAATCTGACATTGGAGTCATTTTCGTCAGCTGAAATCGTCTGTCTGACTTTTGCAAAAACCGAAAATTTACTTTTAAGCTCTACTGATGGTAATCTCTTGCTTCTTTTGATGTAATTGAGAAATCATCTGAAAAGAGGTTGATAAGATTTATATCAATTGATTTGTTTCGCCTTTGATTTGGAGGAAAGCGTGAAAACAGTCTCAAAGCTCCAAATATATCTAGCAGTCAATGATCAAAAATACTCCTTTGGAAATACAGTCCAAATAATCAAGCTAATATGGCTAATTAAACCCTTAACTAGAAAACTCTCCTAAGCTCTATATTCGATTCTTAGACAGTATTCTATTCCAACGAATAAGCGATGCTCTCTAAGCGTATCCCTCCGATAAACTCACTGCTCCGGCGGAAGACTGGATTTTAAAACTCGCTGATTAAGAGTGGATGTGAGCGGGAAGATTTTCTCCTTATATTTATAGCTCAGGGGCGATCCGTTACGTCACTCTTGACGTCACAGACAGTGTCGACGGCTCCGATCAAATATCACGTGACGTGACGTCATCACGCGAGTGGGATGCGGAGGAGCAAATGGGAGGATGGAGATTGCACGTGAATCTCCCAGTCCAAAAGGAGGGAGGAAAAGTTACGGGAAGGAGAATAAAAAAGAAATGTGACAGCAGCACTTTTCGTTTTCTTTTATCTCATTTTTTTCACTATTCATTAGTTTCTCTTTTCCACTGCACTTTTGCTGCGGTTGGGCGCGTGGCAGGAGCTGATGCAGTTGCGTGAATTTTCTAACAGAAGCCCCCTCTTCCCCTTCCCAACATCCCTCCGTTCACCCTTCTAATTTCTTTTTTCTTGGAAACTTTTGTTTTCACAGCAATAATTAGGGACTCGCAGGAAGCTGGGGTGGCGCAGGATTCATGCATCTCCCGGGTTGAGATGACATTTCGGATTTAATTTTGACACTTCTTGGCGTTTACTTTCTTTATGTCATTGTTTGGTTTTGCGTCACAGCACGAAAGTGTGGTGCGTTTCTTTTTCTCAGAATTCAGCTTTCGTAGAAAATCGTCTTTGACATTTCTGACCTCGATTTTTCTGACTAGACAAACTGTAGAGTGTTGTCTGCCTGCGGTTTTCAAGCAATGATAATTATATCATAAAGAGTTCGTTAACCCAATGTGTTGAGATTATTCTTGACTAATAGCAATTTATCATCAAATTTTGAATATTTTGCAAAAGCAAATGTTTACGAAATCATACTTAGCATTAGGACAGGCTAATGCTAACAAAACGATATGAAAGAGAGTAATTTAAAATACATAGTCAAAAGAAATCGTTTGCATAATTTTGTAAAATATTTTCTCAACTTATATAAACAGCTGCAACATTCAATAATTGATTTCATATCATCTTTTGAAATTCTGCTTATTTAAATGAGATTAAACTTAAAATTCCGTGTTATTTCTCAAAAATGAGAAATGTAATTATATATAAAATATTTATAAAAACTTAATTCTGAAATGCAACTTCAGGTTCAAATAAATTTTACATTTTTGACAAAACGGTTTAAAGAAAGAACCGTAAAAATATATTTTTTAACTTTAAAAAAGATATTTATTAGAATGTAGAGAGGAAAAAATCGTTTGCCATATTTCAAGAAATATTTTCAAATGATTATATAAACATTTGGCAACATTCGATTTTTTATTTTATTCTTTCTTTTTAAAACACATGTGCTCTAATGAGATTATTTAAATTTTATGGATTTTTCAAAATGATCAGTGCAATTGAATATAATATATTTATAAACGCTTATTTCTGCAGTGCAACTTGTGGTACAATAGTAATTGAAATTTTTGATAACAGTTTTTAAAGAAACAAATCATAAAAAAGGATTGAAATATAATTTATAAAAATCAGAAAAATGCATAGGTAAAAGGCATAATTTGCAAATTTTATGAAATATTTTTGAAACTTATATAAACACCTGGAGGCATTTAATATTTGATTTCTTACTATCGTTTAAAAATATAAGTGTTCTAATAAGAAAGGAATTTAATGGCGAATTTTTTCGAAATGCTGAATGTTATTGAGTAATTTATATTGTCAATTGTTGTTATTATGTTATTTATAAAAATTTGTTTCTGTAATGCAAGTTCTGGTAAAAAAATACTATTTGATATTTTGGCAAAGAATTTTAAAGAAAGAAAGATAAAAATATGTTTGAAAAATTATTTTAAAAATTTATTAATGAGAATTATAAAAAAAAATAGGCGAAAGAAATCGTTTGCACAATTTTATGAAAAATGTCCGAATTTATATAAACACTTGGCATTATTCAAAATTTGATTTCATACTACCATTTGTAAACATATGTGTTTTAAGAAGATAAGAATTTAAATTTTTCCAAAATGATGAATGTAATTGAGAATAAAGTATGCATTAAAATTTTTTATTCCGCAATTTAACTTCTGGTTAAAAATATGTAAATTTGAAATTTTCGACAAAAGTTTTTTCAGACAATTGTTCATAAAATATTATTTGAGCAGTATAAGATATTTAAAAAAGGTAAAAATAATCCTTGTGGGTGAATCTCGATCTGGCACTTTTTCTGCTTCGTCTGATCATGTAAACGTAGATTAATGAAATAATTAAACGAAATAATATTTATAGATTGTCATTTATCAATGAAAGCATAGCATATGGACAAAAATTTGTACCTATATTGAGATTTCTAATACAGAAATGTTTAAAATTTTGCAAAAAAGTTTTTAATGATAAACTGTTTGTTAAGAATATTTTAATGGTATAAAATATTTAAAAATGGTGATTAATCCTATTGAATGAAAGCTTTGGCAAACTATCTACTTCTAATTATCAACATGTAAATTAGGTTAAAAAAATAATACTTACCGATTGTCATTTATCAGTTGGAGATATTATTGGAAAATGCTTCTAAGTAGACAAAAACCCTGAAATTTGGGGCGATATTGTTTATTAGCCTTCTGAATAGTGCCAGTATTATTTTGAATTGTTGAAAGAATGTCCAAATAAAGCTCTACAAATCTGTATATACCAGAAACAATATCTTGCAGCTTTTTCTTATTTCCACAGTTGAAATTCAATGTTTTTCAACATTCTTCTGAGTCTATTGTTACAGTAAAAGAAAATTAGATTTAAATTAAGAAGAGACTTGACCGAAAAATATTTCAAATAATAAGTTTAGTATCGAAGAAATGTTTGAAATCACTTTGAAGGAAACTTTTTTTTAAATGATTAAAAATCAAATGGATCACTTTTATTTTATGACATCCATTCAATAATTTATAGTTAATTTTTTTTAAAAACCTATATTACTATTCATTTAATTTTAAAATCTAATTAGCTTCGAAAATATTTCAATTTTTTTAATAAATATGTTATTAAAAATATTGGAAAAATGCATTTAATAAAGTACATGAAATATGCAACTACATTTTTATGAACTTTAAATATTTCCTTCTGGGGTTGTAAACCCAATGGGAGAACTCTTTCAGAAATTGTAATCAGATATTTAATAAAAATTATAAGGTATTTCTTCCATAATTTGAAAGAATTTTATCGCAAAAAAGCTATTTTTTAATTTCTTTATATTAAAAAGATGACCAATTCATTGATAATAATTTTACCTCACAATTTGTTTTCTAATTTTATTGATATTTTAAAAATAATTTGTGTATATTTGATAACAATAATGTTCATTATTATTGTTACTGGATCTATATTCATGCGTGTTGCATCTGACTAATTGTTTATGACCACTTATTGATGCTACATAATTAAAAGTAGAATTTAAAAATTAAATTTAAATCATTATTAAATTATGATGTTTTAGGTTGGCTATTTGAATCCTTTTAAGTTATTTTTTATTTATTTATTTAATCTAAATATGTTAAATTTAAAATTTAGAGAACTAAACTGGTATAATTTATACAACTATTTTGAGGGGGTGTCACACGTTTGCTGCATAGTATGCAATCTTCAAATATTTACTATGGAAGGGGAGAAGCCGCAAAATGGTTCTATTCAAACTCATAGTGTTATATG
>JAPMOQ010059118.1:60940-77834 GCA_026543055.1 Argiope trifasciata | reverse complement strand
CATACATACATACAATCAATGTCGTATTTTTCGCGGGATTTTCGGGTCACGAGGTGTCAATACTTTTGGCCATTGTCCACCGATGCCTCAAGGAAATAATCCCTGATTTTGAATCCTTGCCCGAAAGTTGTCCTTGACGAAGTTTTCAGGCCGGTTTCTTTTTCTATTGGTTATAGCTTTGATTCGGTTGTGTTCCTTTTTGCTTAGCCTAATTTGTTAAAGGCATTTTCAGAAATTAGGGAATTTACATAAACATCATGTTTGCAAATGAGACTTTTAAGTAATAATAATGCATAAACTTTAACCCATAATAATTATATTTTAAACTGTTTTAAGTTATTTATAACTGAATATGATAAATAATGCTCCATCTCCATTTATTTTGAGTTCAAGCGGATTTCAGCTTTCTATATTTAGCATGGTATAACAAATCCATATTTGCAGCGACATAACGGGTTAAAAAAACAGTACAATTTAAAAAAAAAATTTGAATTTTTTTTTAAAAATTTGGAAAATTTTATCTGGTAATGCTACAGATGTCAAATGAAGGGAGGCGCAATGAAATTTAAAAATAATATTATATTTATATATTCATATATTTGCTGCCTGTATTTGTGCATATATTAGGGCAGCACAGGTGCAACAGTAATTAATATGGAATTTTTTTTCTTAATTTTTGGTTATTTTTTCACATTAAAATTTCAATAAAAAACAAAAAGGTAAATAAAGTTATAATAAAAAATGAAGATAGAAAAGGAAATATTTAGTTGGAAATAAATGAACTGAAGCAAGAAGTTCAGATTCCGAAAATATAAAAAAAATCGGTCGCATTGCAATAAACGGGCAATACTTGAAAGCGAAAATGAAAGATTCTGTTTATTGAGTTTTACCGATGCCTAAGCTGCTGTTGATGTAAACCAAATCTGGCAATCAGCCAACAGTTTCATGTCGTTATTTTGTATTTCTCCAACACAAGAAATGGCTTTAATATATTTTCTTTTTCATCACTTATTTTTATGGGCTTCAATTTTATTTTTTCTTTACTATTATACAGAAAAAATTTACAGCTTTAATATACATTTACTTTCCTTTAATAAAAGGCACACTTTTTTAAAAAACACAGTTAAAAATTTTATATTATTCAGAAGTAAAGCTGTTTTTGTAAATAACATTATCTTGTAAAAATCGTTTCTTAGTACAACTCTTTTTTTCACTACAAGAATATCAGTAACAAAAGTTTTAAGCAGAATGGTTAACGAAATGCTATTTCACATTTATTTTAGATATAAATATAAATTCTGTTGTGTAAAAATTTAATGTCGTAATTTACCGTTAATGCTAACGACACCAAAAAACGAAAGGCCTATCTTTGTGATATAAGACACTATATCAGGTAATATAGGCTTTATTGCAGCAATTTTAATCCTTAAATGTCAAATGCTACCTTTAAGCAAAGCATATCGAATTTCGTTTTCTAAAATATTTTGAGGAACACATTGGAGCTGTAATGCTTTTTTTGCCTGTAGGATACATACTAAAATGTTATCAAATCAATTTATAGTTTTTTTTAATAATATAATCAATTTATATAGGACAGTTTAAAAGTATTCAATGGAAAACGTATTGCCAATATGACACATAATTATAATAATATGATAGATATAAAAATTGTTATTCAATCAATTTACAACAAGCAAATGACATTGCAATAATTGCAAACAAGATACATATTAAAAATGTTATTAAATTAATTTATAACTTATAAATGGCAGTACAGTAGCTGTCAAAAATTTACATATTGAAAATATTATTAAATTAATTTATAAAATGTGAATGGCAGTGCAATAGTTGTCAGAAATATTCATATTGAAAATGTTATTAAATAATTTATAATATGTAAATTGCAGTGCAAAGGTTGTTGAAATACATAAGTTATTTTATAAGTTTTACTTATGATCACCTGCTATATGTTTTACTTGCTCTACTGAGAACCCAACGTTTTCTTGTAATGTTGAATTAAAAGCTTTTATATGAAAAACAACATAGTTAAATCTATATACATAACTATTCATATTTTTTTACTTAAATGAAGCCAAGTGTGGCCAATTGGTAACGATCTTTTTTTAACTACATATACCATGTTTAAATTACTTTTTAAAGTATTTTTCCCATGGTTTCCCATTTCCTTTTCCCCCGACAAACGAAATTCAAAGATAACTTTTGAATTGTTTTTTAAAGATCAAGCATTTAAGATTAAAGCTATTACTTCTGACATACCGAAAGCAGAAAGATTTGCGATAAAAAAAGGTTTGTACTTGATACGTTCTGTGAGCTTGTAATTGGACCCTGAACAAATTAACTGGAGTACACCGGAGTTACTTACCTCCAAATTTAGTGAAGATGGATCGTTCCTTTCCCAGCGAAGCAGATGGGTTCTTCAGAGCGGACCAAATGTTGACGTTTTATTTCTTAGTCTCTCTACAGTTGCTGCTTCAGTTTTTTCACACAGACGCACGAAAAAAAGTTCTTGAAGAGTTTCTTACACCCAGAGAACTGAAGCAAAAAACTCACCCACTTAAAAATAAACGCACCACCCTCAGAGAGCTCCAGTTTTTATAAAAGAGTCTTCAACATAAAATAAGTTAGGAGAGGGAGAAAAAACATCTTGAATTTATGAAGCAGATCTTCTATTCCTTTATTCTTGTAATTTTGTCAAAGAACATTCTAGCTCTCAACACGCTGTCATTGTTTGCAGCCCTCAGGGCACTTGAGGGGAGGTAAAAAATAACTTTTTAAGTGGCGATTTTCTAAATTAAGTGAGGCAAAAATATAATGCATCGTGTATATAAAAAATAGTGAAATGGCTATTTTAAGAAAACTTTGTTCGAATTACAGAATGGAACATTACATTAGTTGCTTTGTATACATTGTGTAAGTACGAAATGTAAACAGAGATTCCTTTAAGAATAAAACTTTCAAGACTTAAATGGTGACTAAAATAACCCCCACAACAATTTTTTCAGTATTATGAGCAGGTAACCTATATATTATTATTTTTTATAAACTCTACCATGTACAATTGCTGCTATATTTTTTAAAAATATCGTTTTGCATGACATGCAATTTTGTATAATAATATCTAATAATCTTAGTATCTAATACAGCATTTAAATCAGAAAAAAACTAATGATATTGAACTTTTTATGATGAATAAAATATATTATTCATTTTTTAAGGAAAAAGAAGAAGTACCAATGAATCCTGGGTTTTTTCAAAATATTTCTTTTCGGTATCAGTTGTTAATTGGTGGGCGTTTGTGTGCAAATAAATATTTGTACTCAAATACACAATTATTGAAAGCAAAACTAAATGCAATAATAATAATAATAATAAACAGATGAATACTTTGAATACTTTTAATATGTTGAATACTTTTAATATATCGGTTTTTTTTAAATTTAATTCCTTCATGCAATTGCACATAATGATGTTACAGAAACTTAAAGATAATTTATTGTATAATCTTGGAAAAGTTACGTTATGCCCATATATATGTATTTGGCTGATAAACAATGTATCAGAATAGAAAAATAACTTTTTTTCTAAAGTAGAAAACAAACATGTACTTTAAAAATGATTCGATTTATAGGAACCTTTTACAATCCTTAGACATGTAAATATTTTTCTAGAATTCTATATTTATATTATTAAATCTTTCTTAGACATTATAAGATATAATATATCTATAGAGAAACAGTTTTATCTTATGAAGTGGATTTTGGATTAAGTTCCCAAATACTTAATTGCATTCAATTTCGTACCTTGAAGCATTTTTATAAAACCTCAAATATGTGTCCTTGTTAAGAGTGAATAAATTCAATTCATTGAAAAAATTTATAAGGATAAATGTAATTTGTTTCTTTTCCATCAGTTATTTGATTAAGTGCTTAATCCTTTCTCCGCACCTTTCATCAAGCAGCGATTATTATCTGATGGAAACGGATTGATGATATTATATCGATCACACTCCAGATGTAAAATTAGTATTATTTTTTTATCTATTTCTTTCTTATAGTATAAAAGTGATATTATTTTTTAAGAAAATACTTAGATAAAAATATACTAATTTGAGAATTTCATAATTGAAAAAATTATCAAATATATATATATATATATATAACAAATGGCTTCTAGAATTCCCTCTCATATAACTCTATTAAGTGTTTTTGACGTACTACTTTAAGAACAACTTTGCCATTACTTCATGATTATTTATATTTGCTCCTTAGATACATAGATAAGGGCCCATGACAGATAAAATTTTCTTGCTGCAGCTGTGGGTTTCTCAATGATTGTCTGCTTTTCTTCTCCTAAACGGGTACAATCGTCTGGGTATTTATATACAATAGTTTTCACAAAAGGGAAATTTAAGAATTCTTGGAAGCAGTACAGAATTATGTACAAAAATATAAATAATGGATTTCTTCAATACTAAGTATCGTTGATATGGCTTAAAAAGTTTTATTTCACAACATTACTGTTTTGCAGATTCTGGCAGATATCTTTATGCATGATCAGATGATAAAATTTCTGTTAAAAATCATTTTAAATGATTTTCAAAATTAGTTTGCATTATTTTTTTTCAAATCTGGTTATGGAAAAATTTGAATTATCAGATGCTTAGCAATATTTAACAGGGTTTAAAACATTGAATCGTGACTGCTGTTTTATTTATACCTCTTCAAACTCTAAGAAATGCATAGCATGATACTAAGCCCGAATCGAGAATGCCATGCGCAATCAAAATATCTCATAATGAGATTTATTAACTTTAGTAGTTGTTTTTTGTAAATAAATTAAGATATTTTGTTCCTACATCTTATAACTTTTGTTTTGAATAATTTTGCAGTTTGTCCAAAATTACTCAGACTCTTTGTATAACTTTCACATAATTTTGGAAATGGTAACTTAAATAGATAAGATATCCTTTTAAAGAATTCATTTTGCAGCTAACGTTCATGTTAACTGAAAAACAATTTTCATACCTTTGAAACTTCACGGGACTGTCGTAATTAGTGTTACTTGTTTGTGTTACGTAATTGTGTTACTTGTTAGTGTTATTTGTTCTGACTCCAATTATTGCGATGTTTTAGAAAAATAATTTTATTTACAATTTAAATAAACAAATTAACCTTTTGATTTTTATTACGAACTTCCCCTATGCAGTGTGCGAGAGCTTTCCGGAGAGAAGATAATAGTTTTTTAGAAACATAGCGCATCAATACCCGGATGATGAGTGGCTTGCTTATTACAACTCACACAAAGCCAGTATTTACAGATATTTGGTTTTGTGATTTTTATGATTTGTGATTGATGCATTTGATTTACGATAGATAGATATGAATTATGATAGTTATTCACTACAAGGCATTGATTTAGTACGTAGATTCAGATCTTCCTCATATGTTATATTACTGATTGAGATAAGATTGAGTTTTTTTAAAAAAGAGTTTAAAAGTCGAACCGAAGCTGAAAACAAGTGACAGATTATTGGTTTGATATTTGATATCTAAATGATTTCCATTACCTTAAAATTAAATTCTGCTTGATTTCTCTAAATTTTAATTTTCCTGATATGTAAAATTTTGGGATTTTGAACTAATTTTTAATTAATTCAAAAGTGATTTGGTGATCTCATTATAGGTAATTGATAATAGAATATTGATTTTTTTATTTGGTATTTGATTTAATTTTCATTTTTTAAAAATATTTTTTCAATTTCTCAATTAAGTGTCTTTTTTTGAAAAGGGGAAAAAATTCATAAAAATGTTTATCACTTCTTATGTTAAATCAAATTTAACTTTTAACAAAGCTGTAAAATAACTTCAAACAATATTAAAATATAATAATGTCATCGATAACTTTAATCATTTCTATACTAAAATTAGACATTTTAGAATTGTGTATTCTGAAAAAAAAAACCGCAAAAGTCAATTAAAAAATTTAATTTTTGATCCCAACAACACTAGGATTTCCAAGAGAAAAACTACAACTGAAGAGGATAGATATTTTAAAAGCTATACTTTGAAAGCCGACTCCAAAATAAAAATGAGATAAATCTCCAATTTTGTTGCCAACGCATTTTTGGGGCTTCAAAAATTTGTTGCCTTCAAAAATCTCCAGCCGAAACAATATCATGTTCTGATATGATAATAAGAGCTTTAAATCAGAAATATCCTACCAAAATAAATCACAATATAAACTTAAGGTTAAAACAGGAATTGCATGTTATCCTGGATAAGATGTAGAATAAATATACATGCAGTAAAGACAAAAAACTTCCTCTTACATGTCATGAATATCTGTTGAATGCTTCACAACATTGTAATTATCTAAGCAATCATTAGTTGCCAAAATGCTTTAGTTAAAAAGATAAGCATCAAAAGGCAACAGCAGTTGGGGCGGTTGTCAGCATTCAGTTGCCAAGAATTTAAGAAGCAAACATTGAGAAGTCATTGACTGCTATCATCTGAAACTGAAACAAGCTAAATGACAAGTTTGTGTAGCTTGTTTGTTTGTAGGCGCCTTCCGTGTTCTGACGGCTTGTCACACCTGTACATCTCCATTGATCTCGTGTGTTGCACGAGGATTCTAATGAAATTGGAATTTCTAAATGCAGGAGAATTCTAAAACTAAGAATCGAAGGAAGGGAAATGAACTTTAAAATATTTCTCTTAAATCACTCAAAGTTAACAATAATAAGGAGCAGATGTTTCATGTCATATGCCATCAAAATGCTAAATACCAATCTCATTATTCTGTCACAAAAATAGGTTATGTCAGAGGTATATTTGATAATTTCCTGGAAATAAAATAATTAAATACATTTTTCAGCTTATAAATCGTTTTTAATTTTTTTTCCTTGCAGGAAACATTCAAAGAGAAAACTTTGTCAGCTGTCATAAAAGAAATATTGATACCCATCTATTTGAGCCTTTAAAACATTTTTAGAAAAATATCTGTCAATCTATTTTTTTAATCCGCCTATTTGTCTAACAAAAATATAATTGAACATCTACACATATACTACATATAATCTAAGAAAAACTTCTACACATATACTACATATATATACACGTAGCGTTTTCAATTCATTTGCAAATTTGTTAAATCGAATTTCAAACTAATTCTCTACTATTTGAACAAAAAACTGAAAATCATAAATAACATAAGGGTACTAATTAAGTACGTTGATATAATCAAATTTGAAACGAAATGACCATATTTATTTAAACAAGAAAACTAAAAAACGAAATAATCAAACTGTTGATATCAAGAAAATTAATTATTATCAAATTTGAAACGAAACTATTATATCTTTTTGAACACGAAAACTTAGAAACGATAATAATTGAAGGGTTGAAATTACAAACTTCTGCCGAATTTAAAACGATACGCTCAGGCATATTTGAACATGAAAACTCTCAAAATAGAGATAACTATAGGGCTAAAATTAAGCATACAGATTTATAATTAAAAATCTATTCCAATCTATTAATCAATATCTATACCAAATTCCTTTTGTCTAAATCACATACAAAGTGACAGATTTTGAACCCAATCCATCTAAGGGTTAAAAATCTGTCATTCTGTATATTTGCAAAATTATGAATGCAATATGGGCTCAAAATTTGTCACTTCTTATATTTGCAAAATTATGAACGCGATAACTCAAAAGCACAATGACTTAGCCAAACGAAATTTGGTTTGTGATTTAATCAACATTATACACCCGGCAGTATAAGAAAGAGATACCCCTACTCTTCTGTATTGTCTGGAATTAATTAAACTACCATCATTGAGACATCAATATTTTGATGGGAACTGAAGTTGAATACCAGCTGCCATCAATGTGCGATACAACCCACACCTTAGAAGGTTGTCCCTTCATCTAAGTGTAAGTAAAAAGTTCTCTGGGACTTTACCCATCACGAAAACAACCGCTCTGTTGGAAATTTCTAAATATTCATTTTTTTGGTGGCAGATGGTATTACTGCATCAAATTTTGGATGTCAAAATTCAATCAAAAGGAAAAAGGACTCGGAAATTCATATTTAGTTATATTTTTCATCGTGTGACAATGCAGCTCAAAACACTTCTTTGTTCATATATAAAACAAGTAATATACATTTAAAAAATTAAATTCCTTTTGAGTTTAATAAAGAAATTTTTTATTTTAGTTCCTTTTTATTAGAGAACTATCAAAAAATGTACTATCAAAAAATTATTGATTTCAGCAGGAATCGAACTCTCTTTCTTCACCTTCACGTGAAAAAGCTGAAAGTCAAGCAAATTACAGATTAAGGTACTGTTTGTTGATTTCAGTTTTCGTTACAAAAGGCCAAAACTCTATTTAAAGTATTAAAAATAGTTAAATTTAATTAAGGAATAAATAGTTGTAAAAAAAAATGTATTAACATCAAGTGATATCCACTGAAAGTTTAAAAAAATGCATTTGACCTTGAATGGAGGAATAAAAAGCATTTTATTGACGTTTGGAAATCTGATCAAGATATATATAAGGAGAGTGTGAACTTATAGTAGGAATTGAATAATCGCCAGGAATACAGTGTAGTGGGTATATGCATGCCTTCAATATGCCTGTCTTTGTCTTGGAGTGCTAAATTTGTTTTAGATTCTCTGATTTAAAAAGTAGCGTTTTAGTATTTTTTAATAATTAAATGAGCTTTAAATACATTTTTAAGTAAATAATTACTACTTCAGGTTTTTCTCATGCATTTTAATAAGCATTTCTTCCTCTAAAACCTGTTTACGACCGGGTTTCCAAGCTTTCTATATTTTAATATTATTTAATTTAATTAAATGATTAACATCTCATTTTGCAGTAAGACGATAACTACCAAAAGCGGAACTCCGAGTCTCGTAATTTTTGAAATACGATGCAGTGAAGAGGAAGCAATTGTACAGAAGATCCAGCAACTCACCTATTTGCTTGTAAGATTTTAACAACATTTACGATGATAAACCCTTTACGTTCACAGGAATTCATATCGTTTCAGTCTGTGAAAGTATATTACGTCATCCTAATTAATAAATGAAGCAAGTACTGGAGAAGAAGAAATTTATTGTGCGGATTAAAGTAGTTATTTGTAGATTTCTAAAAAATATTAACATTCTATTATTCTGCTTTGGAATAATATTCTACCGTTTTGAATATTTTATTCGATTGTTATTTTTAAATACCATTCCTCAATTACATTTGCATAATAATAAATTTTTTTTATTATACTTACAATTTTTTTTGCTCCATTTCTCTTTTATTGCTTGTTTAGTAGATTTGAGATTTTAATTCTTCATTCTTTTTTCAGAATCTTTCAAATCCTATCAGATAAGTTTTTGGAATTTTTAGCTAGAATCAAATCAAATATAATGAATTGATTTTATGACATTTTAAAGTTCTAAAACTAGAAATATATCTCTTTAGAAATAAGAAAATAAGTTATAGGGAATACTCAGTGATTTAGTGGGAAATTTAAGACAGACTTTTTGATTAATTTATTCAAGAATTTAAGTATATATTAGATAAATGGTTACTTGGACTATCTTGATGAATTCCTACAGTTTGATCTATGTTGATAAGTCAGCAAAATTTTTGTTTAAGTATTAGAAACAAAATATAATTTTGAGAATACGAGGAATTGGTTTGCACAACTTTTCACATATTCTAATTTTTAATATAACATTTGATAATAATAATTATTTTACTATCTCTCAGTAAGTAAAGGTTTTTCATAAAAAATCTGAGACTAATTTTACTTTTAACCTCATAACTAAAAGAGAATTTTTGAGTTTTTTTTCAGATTATTTTATTTTTTATAAATATAATAAGGAAATTTCTATTTATTATTTTATTTATCTTTGGAAAATAAACATATTCTTGCTTTTACAAGCATTATTTAACCTTAGATCTGATTTTAATTTAAAATCACTTTTCTTACCATAGGAGCATAATCAGCGTAGTTTTTATAAAAAGAAACTATTATTAAACTTATATATATATATATATGAACGGGCAGCGATGTAAACTTTTATACACTTCTTTGAAATTTGTCGTAAAAACTTTCATGTGATGAATACTTTCAAGTAGTTTATATTGCAAACGAGAGCCTTAAAACACTTTAAAAACCACACAAAACAGATTCCTTAAAACAGTAGTTTGAAATATCTTCTATCATTACTATAAAGTTGCCAAAGTTTTAGGCAGTTTTATTACAGCGACAGAGAACTAGTATTAGAATCACAGCCTAAGACTAGATAATCGTTTGCTCAAGGCTCAATTCTAGAAATTTCCGGTCATTTCGCCGAGTTTATTACAGTTAAATCTATCGAGTTTAAAGAGTTCTCTGCAGGTGTTTGCGGAAATTTTGGAAATCAGAATTTCAAGTGTCGTACTTTTTAATTTCACAATGGATAAAAATTTTCAAAATCGAATAGTAATCTAACAAATCAATCTTTAAAAATCACCAAAAGAACCAATCTACTAAATGTTCTCATAAAGTTATAATTAACACTGATAGTAAATTACATTTATGTTTACAAATTAAAAATTTAATTTTCCTTTATTTAGAAATCTGTAATTTCTCGAAAATCTAACCATCATGCATAAAATGATTTTGTTCAAAATCATATCTGTTTTATAAAACTCATATTATGTTACAGTAATTTTAAACAAAAAATATTTTCAGAAATTAAGTATTCTGTTCCTAATTATTCGATATCGAAATATTTTTTAAAACAGAAACCGGCATTAAATGTTGGAAATCTTTCTTAATAAATTGATTTTTAAATCTATTTTCTTTAAGGCTTTTAACTAGTATTTAAAGAAATAAGATTTAGAAATAAAATGTGCAAATTCTTAGTACTTTGGGCCTAAAAAAACTATGCATTAAATCCTTTGTCTTACAAAGATTTAATAAAATCATAAACGATTTCTGCGAAGTATAAACAAAGTCTCGGGAATTCGGAAATACGAAAAAATTCTCAGAATAATCTTTTATCATGCCAAATGCTTTTCCAAAGAAGAATGTATGCAAAAACAGAATGAAATACTTTCTTTTTACTGTCACAAATCATCTCTGTTTTCTGGGAAGTGTTTTTTTCTCGCATGCTACGTTTCAGAGAACACAAATTGGAAAGTGAAGGAATCGATAACTTACGACTGCGTTTGAATGAAGCTTGCTCCTGTAACTCAATAAAAAAAAACTTTATTATTTTTTTCCCGGCATTTTTATTCGATCAGAAATTCCTTGGTAATAGTTTTTCTCTTATAATTTTTTGGAGATATTTCTATCAATTAAGCTTTCGCCACTAGAATTTTTTTGTTGTTTTGTTTCAATAAACCTTTTCATGGCACATTTTCTCTAGGTGGTACAGCAACTTTATTTGATTTCAGTAGAGAAAACTTTCAATTGAGACAAGCCTTTACTAATAGGAGCGATAAATTGTATGCATTACAAACGCTTGAAATCCTTAGCGCTTTGAATAGAAGTTTTACAGGACTTGTTCAGGAAGTTGGGGTGAAATCATTTATCATACGATATACATAATGTTAAAATATTAGAAGACAACCTAGAAGATATAATATGATGTATTACCATGTTTTAATGAAATTGTTTGATGGAGGTCAACTATGAAGCCCTCTGGACACATCCAAGCTGAATGTCTGTCATTGTTGGCTCTCACAGTACAGTACGTGGTTGTTGTTTCTAATGGCACTTATCACAGACAAGTCAGCAGATTTAAGAGTTAGTGATTTAACGTTTCTTTTTTTTTTAGTAGGCCATGAAAAGCCAAGAGTTCAGGCCCTTTTTCAACGAGCTACTCCCGCATCAGAATCCTTTTTCTTCCATACATTTCGTTCACTCTTCCACAGATCGTAATTTAGACCTGAGTCAGAGAAAGATCACGTCTAAACCAGTACCCGAAATGGTATTACTCCCGACATGGAAGACTTTTTGACCACGGCAGATTTATACGAGCGTCAGCCGCCACACACGCGAAGGTCTTCAGCCGGCGGGGTTCAAACAAAAAGTGTTCTGTTTTTGTTATTTCTGACACTTGCCATAGAAAAGTCTGCAGATGAATTCAACGATTTTAAGCCGATTTGCGCAGTAGCTTCTTTGGGTAAAGGTCCATATTCCTTGGTATGAGGTCATCTAAGTCATATGTTCATATGCTATATCAATATAATATAGCTAATATATCTATATCATATGCTATAGCAAATTTAATCCGTTCAACCTGCAATGGGTTTGAGCTATTGCGGTTACAGAATTTAAAAAATGCTTTTCTCAGTTTCTTAAACATGAAGATATGTGAAAATTTCCTTTCGATTTTGTATGGGGCGATTTTAATAATTTTCTTGTTCCTTGTATTTGAGAAAAAGAATACAGATAACATGGAATATATTCTTAAAACTTGAAGCATTTTATACAAATTTTGAATAATTTATTCAAATCTTGGATACCTTATACAAATCAAAGATTTATTTCATTTCTAGAAAGCATATTGAAACAATTTCTTTCCTTATATGCATAGCTCAAGTTGAGATTTTCAAATTAGATTTTTTTAAATTAAATATAGTCATATTTAAAGATTAATTAGTTATTTATAAGTAAAATTCAAAACAATAAAGGGCATTTAATTTAGATTCGAGATGAAAACCAGGAAAATTATAAAACATTGAACTTATAAGGCTAATCTAGAGCTCCTGTCTACAGTAGTTAAACAAAAAGTGATTGGAATGACGCAGGTCCGTAAGTAATTAAAGGTTAAATATTTAATTTAAGCTTAGAGAAATGTCACCAAGTATATTTTCCGTTGTGCTTCCACAAAAACAGCTTTGTTCGCGATTGTGTAGGCGTGTTTTTGAAAAAGCGAAATGCAACCACGCAGAAGTGGCAACGATAAATTTTTTTTCAGGAACTTCACATTTTAATTTGCGATCGATAAGAAAGCATGTTTTGAAAAGTTCTAGGATCTTCTATTCTTTAATTTTTAATCAAGAGAGAGGCTCACTAAATATGTCGAAGGAAACAGCTTTAAAATGTGATTCTAAAGCGAAACATTTTTATAATACAACAGTTAAGAAATACTGAAACATTTTCGAATTTTTTATCGCCTTTTAGAAAAGAGAAACTAAATCATTAACAATTAGATGTTCTTTAATTATCTTTTTAAAATATCGTGCCATTTAATTATTTTTCTTTTGGTATGTGTTCTTTGGTAGCTGCTAATAGATTCAAATATTAAAAAAACTTTTTAATACATATAAATAAAGTTGGGACAAACAACTTTTTAAAAATTCTTTCTATAGAATTCCAAACTACTAAATAAATCTTTTTCAAATTCAACATACAAGTACTATACAATCTTTTGAAGATTTTAACGAGTAATTTTAACAATTAAAGTGTTCAATGAACATTTTTGATAATTAAGAAACACGTTTAAAAGGTCGATTTTAGCTAAAACTGACATTTAAAAATCTCCATTATTGGATAGATGAGTCTTTAAGCTATTCTAAACAAGTTTAATTTTGTATCTAAGTTAATTAGAAGTCAAGATATTAATATTTTCGTAATGATCGGTGAAGTGGAATTGGATGTTTAAATAACTAGAAGTACCGATATAAAGGTCCAAAAACGTTAAATTTTTTTTTTATAAATACAAATTTAGTTTTAAATATGAAAAAGTTTTTGAACTGCAAAATGCTAAACACCAATGAGGTTTCAACGGTGTATTGTTGAAATTTGTACCTGAAGTACCGAACCCTTAGATTAGAGACATTTATGTCTATAATATATTTAACGGTTTTATTGGATTACTTAATATCCTTTAGGTCATTGGAGTGTATTCTAGTGTAAATGTAGTTAGAGCATTTTCTGAACTCGATGAAGACAGAATACGTGACACTGAAGAGCATTCACTTTCTAATGCAAAAATTAACAGAAAAAATTTAATTGATTAAAAAAGGAAAATTATTAAAAGCCGAAGAGGAAAAAGGTATATCCTATAAATGTATGGAATTTAGGTATGTACATACATCATTTGTTATTAAAACATGCTACTGTAATGCTACTTGCTACTTTAAATGTATTGTTATCAAAATTGATTTTTACTCTTTTTTGCACACTTCAAATAAAAAGACTTAAAATGTAATTCTCATATTACTATGAAATACTGAGGAATTTTTGTTTTTGCTTCTTTATATCAATTTAATGAATTCAGATTGCTTGAATATTTTTTAATTTTGCAGCCTATTAATTCAATAATAAAGTCATAAATTTACTAAAAATTTAATGATAAATCTTCGGCTGCCAATAAAATGTTTATTATTATAACAATACACTTGTTATGAATTCCCTAGAGAAAACTATGCAATTTATTTTAGTATTAAAAATTTTGTTCCGGTAAGAGTAATAGTTTCTTCTGTAGTCAATCTGACGTTTGGTCAGAATTTGCTTAAATTTATGCTAATTTAAAAAAAGCGTTAATGTTTATATCAAATATCTACATCCTATTGTTAATTTTGACTAGTCATAAGCCTAGAAATATGATTAAAGTATGTCTACACCATGTTTTCTAAAAAGGTGCTCCGAACGTGTTCAGATACCTTTGTGGTACAACGAAGAAACAAAATTAAACTAACACGCAATTTAAAACAATTTTTTATTGAATTTAGAAGTTGTGTAGAAACTCAACTCTGCTTTGTAGATGAATGTGCTTTCGATAGATTTTAAAAATACGCATTAGAGTTACATCTGTTAATCTACGATCGTTATATTTAAATGCAAAAAAATGTAACTTAATTGAAAATATTAAATATTTATGTCATCCTACTATAGATTTTAACATCTAAATGTGTGACAGTACGACTTCAGTTTCGCTTTAGTCATCAAGTACAGGTGACCCACGGACGTGATGTGAAAACCCAACCTTCTGATCTGGAGTCACCTTAATTAATCAAGTAAACTTTGCTTAAATTGAGCACTTAATATGACCCACATAGAAAGCTAAACAATACGGCACAGCAGCGCGAATCTTGACTATAACCTTAATCTGAATTTAAAAAGCCGAAAAGTCCTATTTGACATGGGTATATTTATATTTACATACTGAATTTGGCAATGTTACAGGCCCGTAAAAAAGAAAAATTAACCCTAATCTAATTGTGAAATCCATCTCAACTTCTATGTTTTGCGGTTTTCTTGTCCTCAATTTTTTTAGTGTCTGTACTTCCCTTACATCACACTAAAAAGAGCGTAATCAGTTTTTTTATTATCCCCCTTCCCTCTCATTTTCTCTGCTGCAAACCATATTTCATAGAATAACATGCACTCTCTAAAGTCATGACAAAGGTTTGCTTCCTTAAATTAATCTCCAAACTATGATACCATGGCCGGTTCTGGCATATTATAAATTATTTTTTTGTATACTGCAAAATTTACAATTAGGTAAATAATACAACGTATTAATTAGACGTTAACCATAGATTCAAAAATATAACAACCGCTTAAATAATAAAATAAAATAATTAGGTGAAATCTTATACTATAATACGAGGAATGGTTGCCAAGTCGAAAATCGCCTCAGAATTAATAAACTCCGGTAAACTTGGGGGTCTGGGGTTTTTGGCCATGAGGAATCGATTGGCGCCGGTTTTGAAGCGCTACGGTTGAGCAATTTGGAGTTACAGATAGGATATTTTCAAACTTTATTAGTTCGCCATAATGGCTAATAGGTTTCAAGCGGTGACGTGCTGCCATCTATAGCCAATATGGCGAACTAATAAAGTTTCCAGAAGATGATCCGGAACTCAAGGAACTGATCTCGAAATGGATGATCCCGTGTGGTGATATGAACCCAAGCGCTCCGTGCATGGTCAGCAAACATGGAAGAGACCAGTGCAGATGGGGATTTCCAATGGAACATCAAGACAGGACATCGCTGGTGGACGATGAAAAGCCGAGGTTTAACCGGTTATCTTTTCACCAATGGTTTCACAAGTTTTCTTATGGCATGTATTGTTTTGATAAATCATAATTGAAAATTTAAGTCTTCGAGTTAGCTTCGATACCTGTTTTCTCCGAGCGGAGCTCGGTCACCCGCTGGTTGAAAATAATTTGAGGTTAACGATATATTTAAAGATAATAATACCGGTTTATGTGATGTAATCAAATAGTTAGATTAAATTAGATGTATTTAGATGTTAAAGACAGATTAAGTGCTTAATACTGGACGGCATTGTGATAGCGCGCCTTCCCCGCAATCTGGGCCTCTCGGGTTCGAATCACGATTAGGGTATGGTTATTTTTTCTGTGAGGTTCATAAATGTGCCCCCCACCTGAAAAAAAGAAGTTGTGCAAACGAATGGGACGCATGAGTAGCTACAACTCGCTGTTGGACCTAGATGGCGCTCATGGAAAAATAAGAAACGCTCCCTCGACTCTAAACGCAAACAAATAATTGTCAGCTGTCTAAGACAAGTCCTGTAAGAAGCAACAGCGACATATATTATGAAATCAAACAGTTAGATGAAATTAAACGTTTACGATACATTAAGAAATACAGTTCTTGCTTATGTAATGAAATATTTTATTTGTAGGTAATGAATGATGTGAGATTTATCCTGAAACATATGATGAACTATACATTTATAAATAATGAAATTAAAAAGTATTCTCATAACTCAATCATTCAATAAATATTTAGAAAATGAAACTAAAAACTTCAGTAAATCGATATGATGAACTAACTAGATGTTGACTTTTAGGATTTAAGGCAGTAGCCAGTGAGTCAAGAATTTAGAGACTCT
>JAPMOQ010059118.1:41299-57938 GCA_026543055.1 Argiope trifasciata | reverse complement strand
CTTCTGTATTGCAATAGAACTAGCATTCTTAACTCTTCTGTATTGCAATCAAACGCACTGCAACTCCTTATCCATTTTGAGAAAAATTATCAGAACAACTCTAAAAAAGAAAGAAATTTTATTAAAAAATGAAATCTATTATCACAAATTTCAGGTTATCATGCGAGGGAATTATGAAAAAATCCTTCGTTTTCCTAAATATAGACGCCTGCGTAATCTGATAATCTCGTGTTTGACTCAGGCTGGTTTAAAGAACATTCGTAAAAATTCAGAGAATGTAAAATTTGAAAATCAACTTGTAACTTTAATTGACGATAAATTGCCAAATGTGACAACCTTCTGCATTACTTTCTAATAATCTTATTTTAATGAATTGAAATTATCCCTAAATCAACAATCTTTATCGATTAAATAAGCAATATTTTAACTTGTTTGGTTTATTTAAAAAAAATGTTGCGAAAGCTTGTTAATAACACTGTGATTACCAAGGGAAAAACTACAACAACAGACGATAGATTATTCAAAAGCTATACAATGAAAGCCGACTCCAAAATAAAACTCCATTAGCAGACTATAGATATTTTAAAAGCTATACTGTGAAAGCCTACTCAAAATAAAATAAAAAGTGATAAATTGCCTATTTATTGTCTACGCATTTTGAGGCTTAAGCAATGTGTTGTCTTCACATTTGGAGGCTCCAAAAATCTCAAATGAAAACAATATGTTCTCACATGATAAAAATCATCAAAATTGCTTCTATTACATTGATATTAATAGCAATCTAATTTTTTCTTACAGAAACATCACTTTAAATCAATGATTCCGAAACAGTGTTGCAAAGAAACTGGCACTCTTTTTAGGTCCTACAAATCTAATGCATTGCACTTCCCAAACTCAACTAAAAAAAAGACGTCGCCAGCACCATAAAAAAGTCAACAAACGAATTACAGGCTCCACTCCGGCTGCAAGAACAAATGGTAATCTGCAAAAGAACGTTTCGAAGACAGACTTCGAAAAGAATTATTCTTCGAAACGCCAAGGAAAGAAGAAGTTGGCAAGGCAGGCATCCAAGAGTCGTTTGGATGTCGCAACGATCTGCAATGATTTCCACGTAACAGGCAGAGTAGGTATTCCCTCAAGGATTTGGAACATGATCTTTCTTTTTTCGCCGATGCTGTGCAGCAGAATTTGCCTGTGCTGACGTTATTGATATCAAGGTCTTCTCTGATTGCCATCAGGTTTGAGCTAGTGTTGTGCCAAGAAGTAAGGCATAGATAAAATTTTTGGAAATCTGTCGGAGACTTGTAAGTCACTTGTTAGGTTGTCGTTCATTTTTTGCCCTATAAGATTAGATAGGTATGGAAATAAACCAAATTTGACCTTGAAAATGACCTTCACGTTATGTCCTTATATTAAAAATCGTTGAATTCCTGAAATGCAAATATTCTTTTGTCTTTTTAAAAATATACAGCTAATATATTAAAATACCATGTTAACTAAACACAGTGTCAGATTAAGAGAAATTACCTTTCTTTAGACAATAATTAGATTTAAAACTTTATGGTTTGAAAGTAATTCATTATTGTTAACTGCGCTAGGCATTTAAAAACTAAATCTAATGAAACATTTAAGATTCAAAAGTTTTGATGGATTATGAATGATTTGTATTTGAGAACACGAAATGAATTATTTCAAAATTAAATAGAATTAAATAGTTATTATGGAAATGTGGTTTTGATTGATAAAATAATTAGTTTTGTTTATTAAAATAATCACTTTAGAAACAAATTTGAATGCATAAAGTAGTGATTTTAATTAACAAATATAATTGAGTGAATTCGATTCATTAATCCAATAATTTTAAAGAATTTCTAATAAAACATTTATGGATAAAGATTTTTCTTTATTAATCAAGAGAATAGATTGAAAAGTGAATAATTTCATAGCAAAAACGGCTTTCACATCTTGAGATATGAAAATAAATATAAAAAAACAAATAATTTAATTCAGTACTCTACAAAAAAAAAACCCTTGATGAATTAAGTTTATGGATCAGCACATGGCAACAAATAAATGATTTCCATTTGGCATATAATAAAATGCATTTAAGTGACAGAAAAAAAAGAAGCATTCGAAGCTTTCAATTGCATTAATTAAAGTTTTGAACGTGATAAAAGATAGATAACATATGACGCATGATAACAGTCAAAATTTTCTTTATTAGTATTGTATTAAATTAAAAATGCAAAGAATTTTCAATGGAGCTAGTTTATACTTTACATGACGCTCGCTTCAGCATTAAAATACTTGAATGCATCTAACATTTTGCAGGAATGAAAGGGCAAAACATGTTACAATTTAAGCCAACATAGACGTATAAAACTGTATAACAATTTTTGTAATGATCCATTTGCCTTACACAGCACACTATTTTACTCGTAAGGAGAAAGCTATTAGAAATTTAATTTTCAATGAAATCATATGAATTGAATTAATCTATTTTTGAATATAAAAAGTTTTAAAAATAAGAGGAATGGCTTACAAGCATGATGTTAGTTAGTTTAAATAGTTATTTCAAAAGCAGTATTTGAAATGTTTGGAAAAACTATTACATCTCCATAAAACTCAAATACGATTATGAAATTTCTTCTGAGTTTTCAAGTTTAGACAAATGGCCAATACCACGTTGACAAAGGATGACTGTAAATGTACATTTATTTCAGAACTGAGGTGTTTCAACATTGATTTGTATTGTCATACTGCCAAATTTATAAAATGTCATTCGTATGAAAATAAATACTTTTTTTTTCTAAAAATCAAATTCATTTAACTAGATATTTATTTTTGCACAAAGTTTAATATGTGTAAAGAAATTTTAATACTTAGGAAACGATGTCTAATAATTTAAGATTACAGAATTGAAACTACAGAATTCCGCATTCAGTAATTCTAAGCACATTTGTTACAAAAATGTAATGTGTGATGAATTTATACAATCAAAAGATTTTCATGTTCATAAACACATTAATGTGTGGAATATCATCAACCGTCTTTATTGTAGCAATTTCATACGATATTTGCAGTTTAATATTTTAAATATAAACTGCATATTGTTTATTATTTTGTTATGAACTACAAAAATATTTAAATTAATATTTTGGAGATTCTTCTAGGATTATATATTCATTGATGTTATGCTTCAACAAAATAAACAAATAACTTAAAATAAATAAAATAACAAGCCATATCATCAACGTCAAAATAAACCCTGAAAAACTTTTCCAAATAATAAGAATCTTTTTTTTTTGTTACTTGTATAACTTATAACAATTTAATGAGATAGACATATTTCAAGCAAATTTCAATTTACATTGGATTTAAAGGCACAAAACTAGCCACATATTAGATTCAAAAACAAATCTGCTTAAAAAAAATCTGCTTAACACACTGGACTTTTAAGCCTAGTGAGTGCCTCTTGTTTTTTCAGTTTTTCAAATTCAGGCTAAGAGTACGATTTAGCGACTTCATGTGTCACATTCTCTTGCACAAACTCTTTTTGCAGGAGGGCACATTTATACGCCCTCACAGATAGAACACAGAAAAAGAACAAAAATGCACGAGCCGGAGCTCGAAATTCCCAAATCATGGGAATCACGCTCTACCCCTATGCTAAGACGCCGGTACCTGTACATGCAAACATGTTAAATGAAAAATGCAACTATTCAAAACAATGGACTATGGCATGCAATCATGTAATCTTTACGCCGTGATAGTAAAAGTGTATTAAATTTTATTGATGTAACAAATAAATTGAGATTTGGAAAGTACTACCAAATATAGATTCGATTTAATTCATAATATAATAAACATCTGATTGATAATATAAAATTATGCAGATTTAGGAAGACGGATTATTTGTTTATATTAGAATAATTATAATTATATTATGTTAATAATAATAATATAAATATGTTCAATATAATATATAAATATATTTAATAATATAATATAAATATGTTTATATTGGAATAATATTAATTTATCTGCTAGTTTATCATAAAATACATGATAAATTGCTTTAAAATTTTTTTTTTCAACATTTTTTTTTTGAATTCCTACTAAGGGAAATACGAATCAGGGATGTTCTAGTTAAAATTCAAATCTTTCTTAGCAAACATTTAAATCTCAGTTTATAACCACAAAATATAATGGAATGAAAAAAGAAGCTGAAGAAATCTTGGCAACTAACTCTTGAAAATACAATATAAAATGGCATTTGAAAAACAATGAAAGAAAATGATATTTTGGCTCTTGATGAAGGTCATAAACTAAATCTTATCCAGCATCTGGATACATCACGTGACAATCTTTTGTATCGTTTGTGTTTGGGTAACATTCACCTCTGATCCAAATTGCTGGAACTTAAGAGCGAAATAATTGCTTTCGAGAAACTTAGCTTTGCTAAACAAATGAAACAACAAAGAGAATTGGCGCTCAGCACTCGATGAAGCCTATAAATTAAATTCTACTAAGCAGCTGGATATATCCTCACGAGATGATCTTTCGAATCGCTTACCTTTGGATAACATTCAACTCAGATGTAAAT
Organism: Argiope trifasciata; assembly: GCA_026543055.1. Classification (NCBI taxonomy): domain Eukaryota; kingdom Metazoa; phylum Arthropoda; class Arachnida; order Araneae; family Araneidae; genus Argiope; species Argiope trifasciata. Next base: position 53,332 of record JAPMOQ010059118.1, on the reverse strand, counting down.
CGCGGAAGCATCAAATGAAAAATAATCACTTTCAAGAAACTAGACTCCTTTGAACGTTCATCTTGAGGATGGGGTTTTCATGGCGTATTGCCAAGACACGTGAAAATGTTTTTAAGGTACCTTGCATCGTGTTTCAGGAAGAAATGTTGTTTGAAGTCATTATGTTGCTGATATAGTAGTAACAACAACGTCACGGTGAATTGTTACATTTGTTACGTTATCATATCAGTAGTTGTAAGTCTTAGCCTTCTGGCAGCTTTATGTCAAAGATCATCGCTCATATTTTAATAGAGTTTTATCTGAGAAAGCAATAATGGACATAATATATATATCTGGATACTTAGCTTAATTAATCGTTTTCCAGAGGGTAAGGCACAAAATAAAATGTCGATATCGGTTGGATATCAAAATTGTTTAAATCTATATAAATAAAAATTAATGTTAAACATGATCTCTTATGCTTTCCTAAACCGTTCATTCGTTCGCGATGAAACTTGGTCAGCTTAGTGCTTACATCTACGGAATGGTTATTGGAATAGTACAATTATTTAAAATAAAAAATGAAAATTGAATCTCAACCGCATCTATTTACCAAAGACTAATCTCCAAATAATTCACCGAGGAGACAATAGATTCTGAAGAAATGCTAAATCCAAGTTAAAGGTTAATTGTAACCATAGTATGCAAATGTTATTCAAGTCATTTTCAGAGGTAATAACTTTATTACAGATTATGCGATAAAGTTTTTGGGAGACCAACCCTGGGGGTTTTATATTTTGATTAAATGTTAAAGTTTTTTGCAGTAACCACGAAAAATATTGTAGTGCAAATAATTTTACATCTTCTTAATTTTCAAAAATTATCGTTTCAACTATATTAAAGATTCTATGGTAAAAATATGTTTTCTATGTTTAATAGTAAGTAGGAAATAAATCGTGTTTTTTATTTTTAATAGCAAGGAAATAAAGAAATCGAGATCGTTCTCTGTAAAGCGCTAAAAAACATTTAACCTCTCTTTCTGCTCAATAATTGCGTAAGTGACTTGGGTGATGACTTGGGTCAAGCATCACCCAGTGACTTGGGTGATGCTTGACTGGTTTTTGCGTAGCTCAGATTCGGTTTCCTTTTTTTCTCCCTTTCACTGAAGTTTCGAATTTGCTCTCTACGCTTTTTTCCATTTACTCATTTTGGATTTCCTTTCGCTGTAACTTTGCTTTTCTAAAGGAAATTCATTTTCTTAAAATATGCATATATTGTCTTTTTTTAGAAATCATTTAATCAATGTATTTAGAACAGTTTCTAAAGATACATTTTTTTTTAATTTGATTTTTTTAGACATAATTCGATTCTAAAATCATTTTCTATTCTTATACTATATTTTACTTTTTTAGTTCTATTTGATTCTAAGCATATTAATCGCGCTTGATTATTGTTATTTTCTTGATAGAAAGTATCGCTGACGTGCAAAAAAATTCGGGAAATTAATAGATTTCTATGAAAAATACAATCACTTGCTATTATCAGTTCATCTTCCCCCAACATATTTTTTATATATCTTAATCAAATTTTCAATCGTAAAAATAAAATACTTTTTATTCATCCACTCAAGTTCAAATGCATTGTTTTTAACTTGTAGTGGTGGGCGCTTGATTTTAATGTAGTTTTTTCCCTCTAATATTGATTCATTAATCAAATTTACTTAATTTTTAATACTTTAAATAGAGTTTTAGCAGTTTGCAATGAAAATTGAAATCAACTGGCAGAAGCTCCATCCATACAATGCGAGGATTTCGCTATTTTTACGTGAAGGTTAAGTTCAATTTTTGCGAAAATGAATACTTTTTTGGTATTTAATAATATTTGTGATAGTTATTGAATAAAATTAAATTATAATGAAATTTTTCTTTGTTGACCTAAGTAGGAATTAAATTAATTTTTTATATTAATTGTCTTCCTGCTTGTACCAAATATGATTTTATTATAACTATTCCTACCCTGCCCTCATTGTGCGATGGACTGGAGGTAAGATCTGGGCTTCGGAACAGGAGGGTTTCAGGTTTGAGACCTGATACGACAGGAGATCAGCTCTGAGCCAAACATCTTCGCTCTGTTGTGGTTTGGAGAGGGGGGGCGTGTAGGACATTAGCCATCCTCGTCGTCCGATCGCAGTTCAAAATTATGAGTTCCGTTCCAACATAGCTCCAGCGTTGATTTAAAATAGGAAGTTAATATAACTATATTAAGGTGAATCGTTTTCATTCTTGCTATTAATATTTTTGAGTTCTCTTTTCCCCACTGTTGATGATTTTTTTAAAAAAAGAAGATTCTATTTAATTTTAGATGTTGATTAGATTTCAAAATAAAGCCTGCTCTGGATAACTTTTTGAAATTTTGTTGCACTTACAATTAAGATTGAGTTTAAGGATCAAAGTGTTTAAACATTCAAAAACTGCTATTCTTTTTTGCGATATCATTCAATGTATAGAGACAGAAATTTAGAGAAGTGCATAAACAAGGAACAAAACAGATTAATTCTCTAAAGTAATGTTGTATTGGTCTACTAAAATCTGAAATACAAAAATATCTTGCTGAAGAAACCGTTATAACATATACAAGGTATCGCAAAAACCTTGACCTAGGCTTTTATTCGTTAAATATTGATCATAGACATACACTGTTAGTAACAAAAACACTGTTAAAAATTAAAACATTAATACACAAAACTAACACATACACTGTTAATTTTGCTTATAAAAAGGTGCAACCCCCGTACAAAAATATTCCCAGAGAGTAAAATGCGCCCCATTCTTCTGATAAGGTCATGTACAAATTTTCAATACTTTATTACAAAAAATCTCAAAGATATGAAACTGCATAAATGTTGGCTTACACCACTTTTCAATGCCTGAATATGAGTTCGCAAAGGGAAAAAATCATGTCTGATGTTCGTGTTTTAGGGGTCGTACCCATTTTACCAAAGAGTAAATAAATAATAATTTTGATATTTATTGGTTCAAAAGTATTAAAAATTTGTAGAAATAATAACTTAAAGGAATTATTATATAAGAAAAAGTTACGTAATTTTTTTCACAAGCTCAAGGATTGCGCTATTTTTAAGTTATATTCTGTTATTCATGATATAAAATTTCAAAGTATTTTTCAGGAAGCATTTATTTTAAAATTTGTATTTAAAACTGAAGATATGAAGCATATTTTATTTTCTTGCGATAATTCCTGCATTGCGTTTTCTACACTGAACATTTGCATTTTAATTTGTGATTGACCCTTCAGCAACTTTGTTTTAACATATATTTGGGAGTTTTCATGATAACATTCTGAAATTTTGTACATATTTTTATTAATGAATGGTGAACATTTTACTCACTGGAAACATTTTTGTACAAGGTCTGTATAAAAATTTAAATTTTTGTATTTATTTCAAGCTGAGTCCCCTAAAAATTTTAATCAGTTTCATAATATTCTGCACCTTTTTTTAAACAACTTTTTAATTTACTGCATATGCCTATAATCAATATTTAAGGAATAAAAGTCGTTGTCAAGGCTTTTGAGACATCCTGTATACACAAACTATTTAAAACTTTTACGAATCCTTAATCCCGTATAACCAATATGCGGCTAGTAGCTCATAAAGGATAAAGTAGTATTACTATAGAAATTTGATATAATAAAGTTTTACAGAACATCCGGTTTGTCAAATAACTATTACATTGAATTTCCACAAACACCAGTTTGATTGCCTTTTGACTTTATACGACTGACATCTTCTTGACTTAAGACCCGATATGACCTAATTATATGCGTTATAGTTATCTATCTGGAACAGCTGTGTCCTATAAAAGAAGATTATAAACTGCTGTCCTCAGAAGAAAGTTTTAGATATATAACCTTTTAGGGGGTGACACAATGGTTTTTTCCTGGCCATAAATCAGAGCCATAAAAGCAAGATTATTTTTCCTCCAGAAATCTATACAAGGAGTTTCTCTAGTTTAATATTGGTATTAGTAGTTATGATCTACATCTAAATAATGGGTCTTCAAAGAGAAAAAAATTCTGTTTAACCAAGTAGCCTTTTTTAATATTTTATAGGATGTTTTAACATTTTTCAGGAAATTTATAAGATGGTCTAACAAAAAATAAATTGTTTGATGCGACCTAAGTAATTTAAAGCATTAAACAGTAGATATTAAAACTGTGTCAATTTTCGATTTATCGAAAAAAAAATTAATATTTTTGAAAAATCGATTTATTGACTAGTTTCTTCGAAATATGAATCTATCGAAATCATGATCATGAATTCACAATGTATTGTGATTCAATAAATCGACATTCACAATTAATTTGCTTTTTCGATTTCATTTTGGTTATCGATTAGTGTTTATTTTTGTGACTCGTCATTCTTTTTTACCTTTAAATACAATTTTTGTTAAAATTTCTATAAATACTGTCATCTTTCAATACAAAAAAGTACTTGTTATAAGTATGTCATTTTCAAATAAATTGTTTAGTATTCTCTAACTGAATGATATCGTTACGGAAAAATAATTGCGGTTTTCAGAAGATTCTCGACTGTCCTTCGTTTAATCACAAAATATTCATCTTCAGAAATAAAAGATTGAATTCAGATTGAATCCAGCTTGCTTTTTTACAAGCACATTAGCATTAAAAATAAATTCCGTTACACGTCTGCCTTAGACGGCTCACGATAAATCGCAATACAATCAATATTCGACTTATGCATTCAGGGCTTTTAAAATGCAGGGCTATTAACACAATTATTTTCTAACTTGTTTTATTCAAAAGAAAATGAATACTTTTATTGCCTACATTGAAACTTTATTTTATTCAGAGTCAGTTCATCAATGTATTAAGAGATGCTATTTACCAATTACAATAGCAATAAATAAATAATGATAACACGATGTGTCTGACAATATTGACATGTGTTGGAATGATATATCGCGATGTTGAAATCAGGTCATTGCCCTAGTATAGATCATTAAATTTGAAGCCAAAATTGTTACCAAATGTGCCAGATTGTTGCTTTTTGTCTAGTTTGTACTGACTAAGAAAGAAGTTTTCAATATATTAATTAGTTTTTAAATTAAATATAAGTAAAAATTTTAACATTATTCCGCAAGAAACTTGGAACAATATTATTTCTCAAAAGCTGCTAATTCAGCATGCCCCAAAAATTAGCGTATCAATAATACTAACTTTATTTCCTCCTTTTTTGGTATTTAATAAATTTTAACAATATTCTTAATATATTTTATGACTATGTTTTTTATTTTTTGAGCAACTACATTTATATTTATAAGCATTAAGATGATATTAAAAGAACTTTTTTTGTGTACGTAAAAGCTGCTTTGCTACTAAAAGAAAACATTTTAAAAGCTAAAATATAAACTGACAAAACAAGTAAAAAATATTGAAATTCTATGATGTTTTTAATTACAGATTCGAACTGCTTTGAAATTTTTGATTAAAACACACCATACTTTCTTTACACTTCAACATCACATTCTAAGCCTTCCGTTATTAAAGGGTGTCCCAAAATTAACTCGATTCTGCCATTCGTGTTGTAATATGTTGTCAACCCTATTAATAAACCTATTTGACATAACATAACGCCATCTTGCGCCCCCGGTGACTATAACTTTAAGTTATCTAACCGGTTACAAGGGTACAAACGGGAAAGCAAAAAAAGGAAGAATTGATAGCTGACGGTTTAGGACTAGTAAAAACGGAGCGTTACATGATAGAACAACGCGCTTTCATCATAGAATAATATTTCAAAAATAATGTTCAAAAATTTCCCAGTTCAAAAATTTCAGAATTGGTCTTCTAGATCGTGTTATTTAACACCATTTGATTTCTTTTTATGGTATTATTTGGAGTTAAAGTTCCACTCCAATAAGCCCAACAAGAAAGGATGCATTGAATGAGGGAATTCAGATACACCAACAGGAAAATCAGTTTCAACGAAATTTAGCCATATTGATGCAAAATGGTCATGGAAAAGTTCCTCAGAAGAGTGAGTATGTGCCAGCAAAGGCATGAAGGCCACTTCCTCTATGTGCATGCACAACCCTATTCTGTATACTTTGCGTTTCAATAAAAATATAATAATTTAAAGAAAAAACTTTTTTCAAAAATCTCATATATCTCTAAAAATCTCAAAAATCTCTAAAAAATATTTAACTCAAATCAAGATTAAACAGAAGGAATCATGCATGCTTCATTTTTACTAATTATTAATTATCAACTGACAAAATTATTGACTTTCGAAAGAATTGAACTCGCATTCATCACCTTCAGTTGAAAAGTACTGAAATTCTTACATTTTACCGATTGAGCTCCAACTTATTGATTTCACTTATCGCTAAAAACTGTTAAAACTCTATTTAAAGTAATAAAAATTAATTAAACTAATGAAATAATATTAAAAAAATATGTTAACGCCAAGTGTCATTCTATACAAGTTTTAAAAATGTATCTGAACTTGAATGGAAGAATAAAAAGTATTTTATTAACGATTGAAAATTCGAACAAGATATACAATCAAATTATATAGAGTGTGTGTGGACTAATTATAGGAATTGAAAGGGAGGGAGAGGAAATATAGTAGATCCTTTCTCTCAAAAAGATTTTCAAAATTTTTAATCATGAAAATAAATCTATAAGTGCCGGCAGCCTGGCATAGGGGTAGCGTGTCTTCTCCGTGATCTGGGACGGTTCGGGCATGGTTGTTCTGTGTTCTATCTGTATGAATGTGCCGCCCTCTAAAAAGGGGTTGTGCAAGCGATTGTGTATGTCACCATCATTTGAGGTTGAAGTCAGTCATCAAATCTATAAATCTTGAAGTGGCTTGAAAAAGAGAGACAGAGTGAGTATCTGACAAATTCTGCCTCTCAAAACGATTTTCAAAATCTTTAACCGCGAAAGCAAATCCATAAATCGTGAAAGAGATAAACGAAGAGAGACGTGATATAGCAGATCTTGCCTCTCAAAAAAGATTAATTTGGTGACAAAAATTGCATGGGGTTTTCAAATTTGTATCCTCAAAATTCTAGTTTCTATTTGCAACGATTGTCCCAGAATTCGTTAATTGCTGGCAACCTGCTAGCTCATCAGAAAACACGATTAAAAAAAGCACGATGGAGATAGCATTTGTTTATTTTCCTTTGAATATTAATAACTTCCATTTATTTTTATCCACTCCGTTGCATCTGTTAAAGATGACCCCCTTTCCAACCAACGGCCCCTCCCAAAATATTCCCCACACACTATAAAGACAGTCTACATAGTTTGCGAAAAAGTTCCCTCTCTACTTTAAACTACGTAACAATTTACGATTATCCGAATTAGAAACAGGTCTACGTAATATAATTCTTTTGTCGGGTTGCATAAAACTCGCCACCCAGCGAGCACCCCTATTCCCATCCCCTCCACTTGTCTTACATAAATAAGAATTCTTGTTGCCGGAAGACATATAAATAAACAAAGTGTGTACGAGCGGGCAATTTCAAAACATGTAAAAAACATTTATTTGTATCTCTGACCCGATGCACGGCCCGTGATAAGAATTTGAGAGAAAAAAAACGTGGGAGGGCGGTGAAGAGAAGTGAAGTTAAGAAGGCAGAGTGCACAGAAGTAGGTTAAGAAACCCCGCTGTGTGTTCCCTGCAACTATTTTTGCAACAGGCCGCCGACTCAATGCGGAAATATCGAATGAATATTATGACACGAATTTGGAAACAAAGAAATGACATCTGAGAATTCCAAGAAGTCAACGCATGTAAAACTGAAGTGACAGTTCGAAAACCTCAGAGTTTTGTTCATGTCACCTGCCACATTTCGCCAACTCATTAAAAAGAACATGGCTGTTCAAGTTGAACATCACCAACGAAGAGAATTGTGGAGGCTTTCTATTTTACTTTTCTGTCAGAGTTTTATTCAATTAATCAAAGATTGATAGATTTCATTTCATCAAATCTATCAAAAAATATTTTTCAATTAAAACTTTTGATAATCAAAAATTCGAGTACATTTTTGTTAAAATGTACGAGGTATTTTTTTTTAATTAAAAATGCATATTCAAGTTGAGAATCACCAGTTAAGTTTTCTTAATTGTCAAAATGACAGAAAATATAAACAAGGGCTAATTCAGAAGATGTTTTTGCCATTTACTAAATAAAAAAATTAAGGACGTTCGAAAGAAATGAACAACAAATTCAGCTTAATTTTATGCATAAAAGGACCAAATTTTGCTAGAGTTAGAAAAGGTAAGAAAAAACTTCAAAAAATAAATTGCTTCTTTATTGCAGGGGTGACTTCTACAGGAATACAAAGCTGTTTAGTAACTGAACAGACGTTGCACGTTAAATTAATCAGGCTAAATGTCCTCCCGCTGGTGTTTGGAGCGGTGTGGAGAGGAAGTATGCCAGTTCAGGTGTCGTCCTCGTCATCAAAATTACGATGTCCTTCTCAAAATAGCCTTAGTGTTGCTTTACAACCGGACATTAATTTAATTGAGTTAGATTAAAATATTGAACTCCGGTATATACTGATGCTGATGATATGTTGACAAGTTTAAAGATCCCAGAGCTTCAACAACTTTAATGTATTCAGAAGATATGTTCAAGCAAATTGATTTCGTAATTGTCACTTAATCAAATCATATTTTACTACAGTTAAAATAATCTGCTGACTGGAAAAATATTTAATTAAAATTATTATAATTACAGCAATTACTTAACTAATAATGCCGATTCGATTGCAGCAATATTCTCTCCCGTATCTAAGTATTAAAACATACTATTTATTATAAGAGTAGCTAACTTTCATGGAAGTAAATGCAATAAATTAAATAAAAATACGTTGATGTCTATGTATTCTAGATTATAATGCCAACAAAAACTTTTCATCAAGTCCAAAATAGAAAACTTATCGATATGGTGCCAAAATATTACTAAAAATATCCCTATTAACAATAATGAGTACGGAGAAACAACTTCTTAACGAATAGATGCATTGGTTAAGAATGACTTTAATTAGCTTTAATACCCAGTGTAGACTGTTTCAGCAAATATTGAAATTTTAATCCAATTTGTTCTTATTTATCCACTTAATCCTGTCAAAATTTATCAACTTATATTAATGTCGAAAGGATGAGATTTACATCTTTGTTAAAAAGCATGTTATTATAATTTTGTTGCCTGTTATCACAGATTCATCTCACTTGTGACTCAAATTTTGAATTGGCATTTTATCACCAATTAACTCCGTAAATATTGAAAGCCCCCAAACGTATGTGCAACGAAATTACAATGGGCGCTCGAGAAGCCTGGTTATTATCATTGTACAAATTTCTGCTCTTTTTATTAAGAGTAATTCATTGGATATTCATGGCCCTAGTTTAGTACATTAGAGACACTTGTCAAGATGAATTTGAAAGACAGGAAGGTTTTCCAAGAACTTTGAAAGGACGTCCGATGGTGAATTTGCTTACTTACCATCATCTGAGCATGACCCTCTATCGTAGAGAAACCGCTTAACACCACTCAGTTAACATAACCATTGCGGTTTTTAAAAGGGGAAAAGAATTTTTCTAATCTGTAATAGAGAAGCTATTTTAATTCTTATATTTTGAGACACCCAACTTCAAGTAATCTTGGGACTGAAAGGGTTAACCATTAGCCTTTTATGAATTCCATTGATTATTTAATAAATAATAAAAAGTCTTAAATTTAAAAAAATGTTTTTATGTGCAAATTATAGATCAGCAATATGTTTTTGAAAGAGAAATAAAAATTTTTAATCCAACAATATTCCTCAATATTGTGAAGTTTTTATATTACAAAATTTCATCCATTTTCCTTTTTATCAAAGCCTTTAAAAGGAAATTTAGAATTTTAATGAATAATTCTTAAAGATGATTTCCTTTATCATGCAATTGTAGAATAAAATTTGTTTATACATCGTATGAAATTTTTCATATACTTTTTTGTATTATTTGTTTTTTTATATAATTCGTTTATGCAAATATAATTATTTGATTTAATTTTACAAATTGTTTTTTACAAATTAGTCAAATAGTAGCTATTTTTTCAATTTTATTGAAAGTCAGAAACAAAATTTATTCAATGCGAATAAATCAAATGTAAAATAATTCGTTTTTTTGCTATCATTTATTAGTGGTTAATTAGATAATAAATAAGAAATATTATCAGACCTAATAGGCTGTTGCAGATTAAAAATAAATGTTTTAACTAATTGGACACGCAATCAGCTTTCGTAATGTCAACTGAAGAACTTCATTCTCAAAGTAACCTTCACCATCTGAAGATTAAGAGAGTTTATTTTGTCAACTTTATTTTATGACATACTTTATCATTTAATAAACTTAAGAGAGAGTATTTTTTCATCTTTATTTGCAATAAAATATGTCACGCAATGAAACTGGTAATATCCGAATCTAAACTGATATTATGCAATCTAAATACGTTTTGTCTCTTAATATATCCTCTTCTTTCTTAGAATTGCTGTGAGGTTGATAACTACAGTTGATAGTTGAATTTTTTATATGGATGTCATTGTTCTAATAAAAAAAAATTAGAAGTTTAAAAATCAATTCATAGAAATTATGACATCCATAAAGATGCAGTGCTGGATTCTTCACAAGAAGATCTCAATAAATTCTTCGAAAAAACAAATTAAAGTAAAACATCGCCATAAAATAAATTGAAACTTATGATCCAACGCTTCCATAAAATGAAAAAAAGACTTTGCCATCTCCTTCATGCTTACGTCATCATCATAATTTTACCCCACCGACTTGACACTCGAAAGATTTTGCAGAAAAAATATCTATGTAACACTGTATTTTTTCTTCTAAATTCTAAATTACAGTCAGTTTATAATAATTTTAAATTCAGAGATTTAGAATTTCAGAGATACTAGTTTTACCTTCTTTAGTATAAACTTATTTTGAGAAATTTTTGAAAACAGAGTTTAAAATGTGGCTCAGATTAATATCAATGATTCTGCAACAGAAAAATGGTAAATATTAAATATATCAATAGTGTTAAACAACTCAGTAGAGAGATTAAAAGTGTTGGATTTTTTTATTTATCACTAACCGATGTTTTAACATATTCAGAAATGGCGTTTATTAGTTTTTAGATTTAAATGCTTTAACTTTTAATTGATTTAAATGATTTAACTTTTTATTTTCCTTTTAAAAGTTATTTCATGATTTCTTACTCACAACAAGAAATAGCTGGTGCATTCGATGTAAGTAAAAACAATAGATAAATCAAATCTGACATGGTTTGAAGTTCTAAATTTTATTTGTTAGTCATTTTCAGTAAAGCTGGGGACACTACAGCATTTTTTGGAATTCAAAATAATTTTTTATTTCATCCGATGGTTCTGGAAATTTCTAGTTCTAGATTTTAAATAATCTGATTTGAATAATCAAACTGAACTATGCAGTTGAGTCATTTGCGGATGGTGACTTTAAATGTAAGTAAAAAAGTCCATTTAAAGTCAACCGCTGAAGCAAATACGGTTCTAGGTCAATATATAAAATCTTATCTGTAATAATCTTTATTTAAATTTTAATAAAAAATGAAATTAGCGCTTAAAAATCTCGTTATCATGTGAGAACATTATTCTTTTAATCATTGTTTGTTTTAATTAATTTAAATCCTTAACTAGTTTAAACCGGTTTGAAACTATCACGTGACTATCAAATTACGCATGCGCCAATATTTTTTCTAAAAATAGATGGTTTTATTCATCCCAGAATCGATCAAGGGCCAACTTATTCTGGAAAGTGGATATTTTTTGGTTTCAAAAATTCGATTTTAACTGGTTTGGAATGATTACGTGATTACTGTATTGCGCAGTTGACAACGTGTCAATTTTTTTCAGAAAAAGCGTTTTTTACACTACTTTAAAACTTGTTCGAGTTTCATATATATATATATATATATATGAAACTCGAACA
>JAPMOQ010059118.1:22483-41199 GCA_026543055.1 Argiope trifasciata | reverse complement strand
TATATATATATATATATATCCATCGCCTTTTCTCCATAATACTTACAAGCATTGATGTTTTATTTATACATTTAAAAAGCTACTAAAAGTAAAAAAAAAACAAAGACTTCTTATTTTAATATTACTAAACTAATAATAGCTACTTTCTTCACTTAAAATGTATTTTCTTATCTTTCGGGTCTTTGAATATTTCGGAGGCTATTCGAAAAAGTGGTTACAGAAAGACGTATTTAGCTGCTGAAAAATGATCCCATTCTTCACAAATTATTTTTAGAAGAGGAGCTAATAGAGACGAATTTAAAGAGAATTATTGAGACGTCATAATGAAGTCCATGTTTTGAAATAGCTTGCTGACGTAGAAACGGCGATGTTCACATGCAATTAAATTCTTCTGTGAGCTTTAGAAATAAGAATATGCGACTTTCTTTAATGATGCTTCGATTTAACGATGTAAGAATTTTTACATGAGGAAGTTATTTTCTCTTCATGAATAGTTCAAGTCGACTGTTGTTATGCTTGATCAAAATAGAACTTATGTTTTTTTTTCCATACGCCAATTTTAATTTGTTATCATATACTTGGAACTCTTTCTATATTAAAAGATGATTTCATTTTTTTCAGTTATTTCTATATTCATGTCCGCTCTTCTTTTAAAAAGAAATCATTCCATTTATAGGAACAAAAATCCTTATATCTATATCCATCCCTCTATATATATTCAGTGAAAGAGATAATTTCATAATAGAAATATTCTAAAGATAATTTTCTAATTACTGGACTTGCAGGTTTCAGTTTCAGTTTAACTTTTGATCTTTGCTAACGTCTATTTTTCACATTAAATCAAATCGAATTGAATGATATATAGTTGAATGATATATATACGCCGAATTCTGATATATATATATATATATATATATATATATATATATATATAGATAGATAGATATAGATATAGATATATATTTAAAGAGAGAGAGAAGCCTCGTGACTGTTTAAAATTGGTTTAAACCGGTTAATAACTTAATTAATTGGGACCAATAATAATGTTCTCTCATGATAACTTGAAATATGCGATAGTAGATTTAATTATCATTATTTTATTTTTAAACAAAGCTTGAAATTAAATTAATTAAACAAGAAACTTAGAAAACCAAAGTTTTAATCTATGGACTGAAATATTTTATTGCAAAATGTGCCAAAAGTTAATAGTATTATATAGAAAAGAATAACTCCATTATTTTAATCATGGAATTGGCGAACTTCGTTTCCATTTAGTAAATTAAATAGGAAAGCTGCACCGAAACTCATACAGATATTCATTAATTGATATACTCATCTTACTTTTCATGCTTACAGAGTCACTCTTTCTCAGAATAAAGGTATTATGTATGTTAGTATTTATCGCGAAATATATATTACTTTCAACATTTATTCTTATTCTGAATATTCAGATGAGTTGCTGCCTGATGAGTACCAGCGCAACCACTTTCTTCTTATCAGGAATTCTTCACAATTTCTTTCCTTTCATCAGTGTCATAAAATCTTTGTCATCAAAGGCTGGGCCATCCATATTAAAGATACTGGGTGACAGATCCTGGAAGTACCATCTATGGAATAAAATTTATCTTTATAAAATTTATGTATTTAGTGTTAATGTCTGTTAATAATGTGTCCTCGTAACTAATCCTTCTGGAACACATATTAAAGATGGTTCTTTCACAATAGGAAGCATTTATCATCCAGATAGTTTGACACTCCTTTCCCTTAAAGGTGCTATAAATTGTTTTTAAACGATGAACCCCACGTGTAGTCCTTCAGTTGGCATTACTAATGACCAGGTACGAAGACCACTAGGGTGAAAAGATTCTCCATCTGGCAATCTAGAGGCATTTAACCATTGAAAGTTTTAACAGGTGGTGACACAGTTGGCTGGAAATGCCGCTTATCAAGAATGGGTGACAGGAACGTTACACCACATACTATCGTACTGTTTATTGGCTTTAGCGTATCTAGTATTACGAAAACAATAGCACTTATTTTCGAATTGTCACCTAACTTTCTATACTGATCTCTGGCTTTTCAACTTTTCTAAGTATGAAAATGTCTTGGAGTATATTCTATGGATTGCTTTATAAATCTCCGAATACAAAAGGAATATGCACATTTCGTTTCCGATTACCGGACTGCCTGATTATCCCGAATTACCTCGGGTTTATATATATATTACAGTTAATTATTATTCCTAGAAAACTCGTATGAAGTAGAAATTGGAAGCGGTCTGGAGGAAATAAAAGGAAATATTCTGCTTTCATTGGCAGTTTGCCAGGTTATGTTAATTTATCGGTTCTTTTAGCTAGTCTGGTCACGTGTTTTCTTTATTGTATAGTATACGTTTACTTGTGGTTTAGTAATGCTTGAAAAAGTTGCATTGAAAAAAAAAAGAAATAGTGGCGACGATGCAAGATAGCGAAAGTGATGATTTTCCAAATATTTACTATGAAGTGATTCCTGCTATTGAAAAAAAAAATCAAATCCAACAAGACAGTATACTCCGTGCTCCCGTAAAAGAGATTCCAGAGTCAAACCAGTAAGAAAAGAGACCAGATACCAAAGTAAAGAATGTCAAGTACCACTTTGTGTTGTCCCTTGTTTCAAAAACTAATATACAAAGACAAATATTTGTTTTTTTTTTTTCATTAGCTAGAGATAACTAGGGATATTAAACAAAAATTAAAACTAAATGCTTTTACAGCCATAAATTCAGCTTAAAACCTGCATATTTTGTTTCATTTCATTTCCTTGTATTTAGTAACAAAATTTTAAAAAAGTGATGTTTTTGCTATTTTTTTCAAAAACATTTGTAGGGAAGGGATCAATAAAATTAAAATCGATAGATAATTATGAGTTCTTCCATCAACTGGCCTTTGACATCTGATTACGGCTTTAGATAAGTAAAAAATGCATTGAATTAAAAATAAATATATTTAATCAAAACAAATTGTCAATTCAAGTGTGGATGTTTTATTATTTAATTGCTTATAATATTCAGCCCTTAATCTGTAATTCATTTTTATAAACAATGTGAAATCTGGAAATAATTTTTTCTCAAACTCCTTTGTTGATGGCACCACTCCAACAAAATAAAAGTTTAACCCCATTGTGATTACAAGATTAATTATTGCACCCTATTGTAATTACGAGATTAATTATTGATTTGCCAATGGAAATATTGTATTCCCATCCAAAAGACGCAAGTGGACAGGATATCAGAACTTTTGTCCAGCCGCATTCAAGTGGAAAAAAAATCGACTAAATAAATTCAATCCTTACAAGCATAAAAAAGTCATGTTAGTTAATAGAGTGTAGAAGTTTTTTTTTTATTTGGTTCACATCTCTGTTTAATATTTTGATTCTCTCAAAATATTAAACAGAGAAATTCAAAAAATTAAAATTAAGAAAGATTCCTCCTTATCAAATTAATAAATTATTAATTTAAAAATATTCATATGTTGCATATTCCTATTACGCGTCTTGTGTCCTCGATATATTGATAGAAAAGTATTTAGTTTTGAAAGGTATGTTAATCAAACAATTCAAGCGGGGAAAATTAATTTCACAATCATCAGAAAGCTGTCCAAAAATAGAGAGATCAGACATCTCAGATCAACTTAATCAAAGGTCACCGCGTTTCGATTTTCTGTCCCTCATTCAAAATGTCGCTCGGATTTGCCATGGATTGAAATTAAATATTTCCTTGGATATACCCGTATTGGACGTAAAATATTAATAATATCAAAAAAGATTAAAGTGATAAAAATAAATTAAAAATCGAATTTGTTAATGACAGAAAACCATTTAAAGTAACAGATGTCACATGTCAATTGAGTTGAACTACGTATAATTTCAATTACTGCTTTGGGTAGAAAATATTCTCCGGATTTGTTCCGAATTTGATTGAAATATTCTCGCTTGGGCCGGATTTGACGTAAAATATTAATAATATTTTAAAAAGAAGATTAAAAGGATTTAGTTTTAAAAAATCTCATCAAACAAATCAAAAAATTAATTAAAAAAGGAATTTAGTTACTGCCCAAGAGTAATCTAAAATGAGAAGATGTCAGATGTCAACAGAGTTCATAGTCACAAATTTCGATTTTTGTGTGGGATTGAAAATATTCTTCGGCTTATCCCTACTTTGAATTAAATATTCTGGATTGATATCAAGTACTGAGAATAATAATTATTAATGATAATAAAGTAAACGGATTTATTTTTCAATTGTTTAAAAATTGCATTTTAAAAATAAAAGCCAGCAGAAAAAAAAACAATTAAGAATTGTTTGTGAGTATGTAGTTTCTTTACGAATTAAGTAGAAATCTGTCCAATAAGTATTTTAAAAATATAAAAAGAAATGTTTTATGTAGTTTCTGTCTTTTTAAGTCTACTTTATAAACTTATTGCTGCGTTACATCATATAAAATTCGTCTCCAAAGATGTTTTTCAATGCGATGAAATTAACATTTTCAAAAAAAAAAATAATAATAATAATTGCTTACTATGGCTTTTCCCCTATTTTTAAAAATTAAACAAGTGATTTTAAAGATAATTCTAAAGAAGGGTTATCGTTGTTTAAGAACAAATTGTTTGCAATATATCTAAAACATTTAATAGTTTGTTTGGAAAGTATTTAAAAAAATTCTATTATTCAGAAGTTTTCTTTTAAAAATTTTTGGATAACGAAACAAGTTGGCGTCATAACATCGGATAAATCATAATTATACTTTCCCTTTACTTTAATTTTTCTTTTATGTAAGTAATTAAAAAGCCTTTCGAAGAATACATAAAAATATTGGGACGGCGAGAAGTAAAAAGAATTTATCTTATCTCAATATCCTCAATCTCAATAAAAAATAGCTATCTCAATCTTTCAATAAAAATTAACTACACCGGGGGAAAAAGGTACAAATTCGAATAAAATGTTCTATTTCATTGACATAAAATTTATTAAACATTAAAAATACGAAATCTTTGTTATACAAAAATGTGAGGGTAACTTACTACTCGATTGCTAACAATCGAGCATCTAATCTCGAAATTAAGTAAGGAAATAAATAAGCCCCTTGCTGATCATGTCCATGACCTTGATAAAATATGTTACGTTGGTGCTATGTATACATCTTTCCGCTATTTGGCTTATTAATTAAGGTTTTTTTCATTCAAATTCTTTCATTAATAAGTGGGTTTTTAAGCAGACTTAAACCTTGATTTCCATCAATTGCAGAAGTTTTTACAAAATTCCATTAGAACTCTTTTAAACTGATAGAGTACATGGGGATTGAAAATTCCATTTTTATTTATAACTTGTCATCAGATGAGATTTTATAACTAAGAGATTCATTAGAATTATTTCGATTGCAAATTAAATCAAGTAAATTAGAAATAAACCTTGTAAATGTGATGAACTAGAAATTAAAAGCATTATTTATCTCTGCAGAGATACTGAAAAGACTTTAAAAAATATGAACATTTTATTTTAACATTTTGCTAAACTATCTCAAGTACTAAATCCACATTAGAAATAAATAATTAGTGAATTTAAAGACAAAAAGAATTAAATGGAATAAAAATTAAGAAGAAGAAACCAATTTGAAGACTTTATCAAGGTTTATCTTTAGACACTAATTTAAACCAAGAGTTTGACTTCCGTTCAAGTAATGACCAGAAAATCTTCAAAACTTGAGGTATTGGAAGACAAGAATAGATATTGATAAAGCGCAATAATAATTGTACACTGGTTTGAATCCCTGTCTAAGGGTAACCTTTGAACAGACATGGTTCTTCTTCACCTTAATTTTAATTCCATTTAATTCATTTTTGCCTTTAAATTTATTATTTATTTATTTCTTATTGGGATAAGTTCAATTGCATTTTATATAAAAAACACTACTATGATCTAAATGCAGTATTTCTTTATTTGAATAGTTTCGACTCAAGAAATATTTACATTTAATTTAGTTTCATAAATATTGCTTTAATGTTTGGTTTGTTTGTTTCTTAAGTATAAAAAAATTCTGTGGGGAAAGACCTTTCATATTATTTTTTTCGATAAATATTTAAATGATGACAATAAATATTTTCACCTAATATCACCACTGTATGAAGGCACGTTATAGAATTTACACTCTCCAAGTTTAAGTATTGATTTTAATAAACTTTTTTATTCATAGTTGTAGTGTACCTGCAAATAAAGCCTTTTCCTGATGTAAAATACATGCAATTAAAATGTTAAATTATTATCTCAAAAAGCGGTCTTTAATCTGTAAATACAATACCAGCAAACTTCCATTCTCTTTTTTTAAAATATAATAAACTTGATTTTGATTCTGCTCGGCGTTTTGTATGAGTAAAATACAGCAGTCGTTATTCAGTAGGTGTGAAATTATCTGAAAGTGACCTAACTGGAAACTACTATACATACTGTATTTCTTAGAATACTCTAGAATTTTGTTTCCTTAAAAAATTACAAGATTTCAAATCGATACCCTCCCTCAATAATCCCGTTTTTACTATTAAGTGGAAAGCTAACATAAAAAGTTAATCACCTTTAATTTTTACAAGTCTTGGTGTCAAGAAAGTGCTTTTTAAAATTATAATCATATACAAGATGTCTTATTTCTATTTAATAAAGTGATATATTTTTTATTCGAATAATTTTAGAAAAAAAATTGAACGAATAAAAAATATATTACTTAGTTATTGGTTTCTCTTTATATTTTTCATCTTCTTAAATAAATATATTCATCATTTCAAATCAGTTTCTAGATTTAAGCTTCAGTTTCTAGAGCAATGTAATAGTGAGTTCTCACTATTACATCGCCCTGAGATTATGTATCTGGTTTCTGGTGTGTGTGTGCTACAGGAGTTCTAAGACTTGATATACTTCAGTATATCACTAAATTTTGAAGTATAACCAATCTAACCACAAGATTGAAAAATTGTTTACTTTTTTTAAGTATTGATATGTCAGTAATCGTGTATAATTCTGTTACAGACAAACTCATGCACATTTCTGAAAAGCATTCAACGAGATCTCGTAGAACCGCTAAAACAGGAAGTTGAAAATCCTATTGGGAGGGTCTGGGACTAAAATAAGCGTTCATAAATCACCAAGATCATAAAGTTAGAAAGATTAAACTGCATTATATTATCTCGCACACTCTCAACATCTAGGATTGAGTGCCTGCTTTCTAGTGAGCACGTTCTCCAACAATATTTGATATTCTCTAAATTTTGAAGTATAACCAATCTTACCACATGATTGAAAAAATTATTATTGACTTTTTTTAAGTATTGATATGTCAGTAATTGAGCGTTACTCTGTTACGGACAAACTCATGTACATTTCTGTAAAGCATTCACTGAGATCTTGTAGAACCGCTAAAGCAAGAAGTTGAAAGTACTGACGGGAGGGTCTGGGACTAAAATAAGCTTTCCTAAATCACCAAGATCATAAATTTGGAAAGATTGAACTGCATTGCACTACTCTCAACATCTTATTATCTTGTACTACTCTAAACATCTAGGCTTGAATGCCTTATAGTGAGCATGTCCTCTAACAATATTTAATATGCCAACAATCACGTACGAACTTTCAATGCCAGTTGGCGTAACGCACATGTCTGACATTCCTACGAAAGTTGGAGTAACTCAATGCAGATTAGAATTTTTTTATTTCTTTTATTCTATTTTTTAAAATTTAAAAGTACTTCAGAATGAATCCGAAAAATCAATTCATTAACAACATTTGATTTTAAATAAATCAAACCCTAAAAAAATAAACAAAACCGTTTGAAATAATCAGTCGAAATTCTGATAACCCTAAACTAATGTCTGTTGCGGAAAAAACCCTTAGCCTTACTCAGATTTGGCGAAATTTGACCTCAGCTTTTTGGCGTAAAAGTTAGTTTTTAATTAACCAGCGGGTGACCGAGCTCCGCTCGGAGAAAACAGGTATCGAAGCTAACTCGAAGATTTAAATTTTCAATAGTGATTTATCAAAACAATACATGCCATAAGAAAATTTGTGAAACCATTGGTGAAAAGATAACTGGTTAAACCTCGGCTTTTCATCGTCCACCAGCGATGTCATGTCTTGATGTTCCAATGGAAATCCCCATCTGCACTGGTCTCTTCCATGTTTGCTGACCATGCACGGAGCGCTTGGGTTCATATCACCACACGGGTTATGGATCATCCATTTCGAGATCAGTTCCTTGAGTTCCGGATCATCTTCTGGAAACTTTATTAGTTCGCCATATTGGCTATAGATGGCAGCACGTTACCGCTTGAAAATTTAAGTAGCCATTATGGCGAACTAATAAAGTTTGAAAATATCCTATCTGTAACTCCGAACTGCTCGACCGTAGCGCTTCAAAACCGGCGCCAATCGATTCCTCGTATCCAAAAACCCTAGACCCCCAAGTTTACCGGAGTTTATTAATTCTGGGGCGATTTTCGACTTGGCAACCATTCCTCGTATTATAGTATATGATAAAATATTAACCACTCAATTGACTGAAATAAAAAGTAGCCTATGTTATATTCCTGACAATAATCTATCTTTGTACTAAATTTCTTCAAATTCCTTTCTGTCGTCCTGACGTGAGTGAGTAACAAACATCCATCCATCCATCCAAACATCCAAACTTCACATTTATATTTATAGTATAGATTCACTAAATTTTGAAGTATAACAAATCTAACCACATAATTGAAAAATTTAAATTTATTATTGACTTTTCAAAAATATTCATGCCAGTAATCGTGCATAACTCTGCTATGGACAAGCTCATTCACACTGCTGCCTAAAAAATGCTCATTCACACTTCTAACAAGATCCAGAAGTATAGCTAAAGTGAGTTAAAGCCCTGGAAAGAGGCTTTGGGGCTAAAATAAGCTTTCCCAAATCATCAAGAACATTAAGTTAGAAGAAGCGAAGATTAAAGAAAGAAGACGTCTAGACATGCTTCCTCAAACGTGTTTTACGCACCTTTGAAGCATCATTGGGCAGTGTTTTACCGATTAGCTTGATGACGCAAATGAGAGAAAGCGCGGAGATCTGCTGAATGGCTTGCAGATGGCCTGCGGACGTCAGCGAGGAGTTAAACCTACAAACTAGAAAGAATTAGAAAGTCCATAATTCACTTTGTTCGAAATAGATTTATTGATAGGAACTGTTCTGTATTATTCAACTTCGGCAGGATTGGATTTCATAATTGCGAAAATTGTAATCAAGCCAAAATAATACTGAAGAACTATTTTTTAAATATTATTTTTACGTTCCTTTATGTAAATTACTAGCTGGTACCCGACGAGTTGCTGGTGCCGAAGTAAATATTATTAAGTTGAATCAATTAATAATTTGGCAATGTTTAATCGAAATAGGAGGAACGGTTCGACAGTATATAAAATACGAACAAACAAATATTCATTTTTATATATTAGATTTATGCATTCTTTTAAAATTGCAAATTTGCGTATTCTTTCAGAATGGTAATGAAACTATTTAATGTATGTTAACGATTCATTTAATATTCGTTCAAAATTCTCAAACTTAATATTAGAAAAGGTGATTAAAATATTTTCTTTAAAACTTGTTAAAACATAGAAAATATATTTATACCAAAAATCGTCAATATTGTTGAGAAGATAATTTTTGAAAATTAAGATGGTGCAAAATTATTTGTGCTTCAATATTTTTGGTAGTTACAGATAAAAACACTAAGTTTAATTAAAATTTGAAACCCCCCAGGTTTGGTCTCCCACAAAATATCTTGCATAATCTGTTATAAAAATGTTACCTCAGAGAATGACTTGCATGACATTTGCGTACTATAGCTACAAAATATTAACCTTTAACTTGGATTTAGAAATTCTACAGAATCTATTGTCTCCTTGAAGAGGTATTTGGAGATTAATCCTCGGTGATTCGATGCTGTTGAGATTCAATTAAAAAATCTTTTTAGACAATTGTACTATCTTTATAACCATCCCGTAGGTAAAAACAGTAAGCTGACCAAGTTTCATCGTAATCGGACGAACGGTTTAGAAAGGCATAAGAGACATACAGACAAATATTCATTTTTATTTATATAGATAAAGAATTCGAACTGTAGGTTTTGGTGTTTTCAGATCACCTCAAGTCCAAAAAATACGTTTTTAGCATTATGTCCATCTGGCTGTGAAGGAGATAATTCAAAAATGCCATAAACCAAACGGCTGAAATTTGGTTTATGGAATTACCACCAAATTTATAAACTTCCATCAGATTTCAAATGAAACCAATACAAGATATCTGTGTTTCTGACTAAATGGATACAAATGAATTTCAAAGGGAAAGATTTAAACAAATAGAATTTGGTACATAGATAAGATCTTATAATGATGTTGTTATGGATTTCTTATCCTAATCTGTCGGGTTCTTTTTACTCGGATAGTGGGTGTGTACTTTGTGAGAAGATGATGAGCAAACACAGTGATTAGTCCTTTAGTAGAAGACACAACACAGACTTTTGTTTACAGCTGAGACGAACACACATCAGCAAAAAATAACGACAGTAGATCAGAAGTAGTAACAATATCCGCAGCTCTGGCTATAGTACTCGACTCTGCTTCGTCAACAGACTACAAAGCACACAGCTCAGTTCAGCCCTTGTTTTGCTCCGCCGCTTCTTGTCTTCTCCTCTGGAGGACTCGTTATCTAACGTCGATTCCGACTACTCTTCGTAGACTGACTGCCTTATATAGGGATAGAAGGCGGGGCTAAACCTTCTGGACCAATCAGGAGCATTCTGGATATATCTCGGCTCTTAATAGACGGATTGGGAAAATTCTCGATGTTTCGGGTAATATCCATTTTGTTGCTAAATTCGTCGCCAAATGATTGCCATGCTCTGGGATTACTGACGTCACAGCCATTTATTATTCAATATAGATTACTGTAAATCTGTCTTCATTACGATGACATTATTAGAGCGGGAAAGCAAAACTACAAGTTCGTAACAATATTAATGATGCTTTAAATTGTTAGTGTCTCTAACGACACTTGCAATGGACAAGCCCGCATACAAAGTCAACAATTTTAAACCGGGAGTGCGTCTCTTGTTTTCAATAGCGCCGCTAGGGCCAAGAGTGCGTCGTAGCTCCTCAGGCATCACACTTATTTGCACAGTCCCTTTTTACAGGAGGTACATTCGCACCTCTCCCAGATAGAAAAGTTGAAAAACAACCATACCCAAGCCGGGACTCGAATCCAGGACGCACATATCACGGGGGGGATGCGCTACCCCTATGAGAGGACGTAGGAATGTTTTAAATTAAAGCCATGATCGCTTGACAGTCTATCTATCCATACTTTTTAATTTATTTAAATGCGATAACTCATAAACGCAGTGTTTTAAATCAAATAAAAAAGATATTTTTTCTTGTGCATACAATTGCAATTTTATCGTGTCTTATTGTAATAAATTTTTGATTTCAATTGACCAGGAAAAAAGGTGCTCGAAATATTTTTTTCTAGTGATAGATCTAGTAAGAATGCTAAATTTGTCCCATTTATCTAATGTCATAACTATCGTTCACCGCTGCTTCGTAAGAAATCAGCAGCTTCACTCAAGGTAATAAGGATATTTTTTAATAATTTTTTTAATAATAATAATAATTTTATGCAAAGGAAGAGGTATAAGACCTTTATGAGAGAGTCTATGAGAAACTGTCGGGGAGACCATTCCTGTTTGTTCTCTTTCGTATACAAGGAGAATATACAAAGGGTAAGAATTGCGATCCTTACTCATCAAAAGTGGGACCCCATTAATATTCCTGCATTTACTCTGATAAATGTATTGATTTATTATTAATTGTATGCCATTGATGAATGATAATTGTGATACAGCCTTTTAGAGCGCAGTCTTTCGAAATTACTTTATTGTTAGAATGCGGTTAATATACAACTACACAAAATTCGACTGCATATTTTGGAAGCCTTTGTTCTATAGATTTAAACCAAAGTTTGACATAACACTATTCGTCTCAAAATCTCATGCGAATTTTATATATTTAAGTGGGTCGGAATAGTTTGATTGGTAAGAGGTTGGATTCACGTTATTTCATATAATTAAACGTAACAATTAGATAAATTATCATTTAATTTGAATCTTCATAACAAATTACTACAATTACCATGAAGTTATAATACATCCATGACATTTAATGACCAACGGGCATAATAAATAAGTGGGCAATATTCAAACATAAATCAATTATTTTATTACTAAAGACTAATATTTCTCTTTTTTGTTAATAATAACCCTAATGCTTCTCTTTTTAAAAATAGGAGCTTCGCTCAAATAACATTATAGTTTCTTGTATATAAAAAAAGAAAGAAAAAAAACTTGTCATTCGTTTTTTGACTCACAGAACGGATTATCGTTAAATAATCGCTAAGAATTTTTTATATAATTTATTGTTCACTTTTTGATCTTTAGAACAAACTTAATTAAATTTCTATAAAACCGATAATGAATTAATGAATAATAAAATTAACGAACTTCATCACTCAAGATAATATTCTTTATTCGGTAATTGATTCCTCATATATTTCTGGATTAACAGACATGTATGATTAATACTGCATTTAGAGTTTTTACAAAACCAGACGATTTAGAAAACCGTTTTTCGAATTCCATATTTCCAAAAAACCTGTTTAAGCTAGTTTTCGAACTTTTATCATAAAAAAAGAATAGGGAAAATATTTTATTCAATTTATATAAGATGACAAAAAAATGAAAAAATATAAAATTTAAAATATATTTTAAAATAATTACATTTAAATATTACTTGCACAAAATGATCTAAGCTCAAACAAAAATTTCAAATAATAATTATGTTATTTTCACTAATTTAAATTTCTCCAATGGATATAGGATTTTAAACAACATAAAATATACAATGAAAAGAGACTAAATCATTTTGGTTACAATATTGCCTGAAATTGAAAACACTCTATCACTGGCTAATGAGCTTGGTTTTATAGTTTTCATGGCATCAGATAACAAATGTAAATTTTTTTTTGTTCTTTTATTCATCGCCTGAAAATTCAGCTTTCAGTGCCTTTGGATTTGTAAATTTTTCTGCTCGGTTTCAAGACAGCTATGAATTCATTTTTCCATGGCTTCTTTTTTTTATTTTTAAAAAGCATTATTTTAATGAGTAGTTTTTCAATTTGCTCTTCATAAGAATTGGTTTCGACCTAAGAACTTGGAAATATTCTAGGCAATATCTTTCCGGATAACTAAATAATTTCGGTTTCTGAAGCTAAAGAAATTACACTAGATTTCTTCGTTGAACTAGAAATGTTTAGTGGATTTTGCAAATACAGCAAAAGAGTTATTAATCATATTTATATAATTTCTTGAATTCTTCCTTTTAAAACATATCAGATTTATTTAAGTCTTTTAATTTTTCCATTCATTTCACAGAAATTTAAATACATCTTCACTCTTTAAAAGATTAGCATCTAATAGCACTAACCCTTCGGCTGCTAGGCGAATTGATCCCAAATGATAAAAATGTTTGTTTTATGAAGAAGAGGAATATCCAGGTGTTACGGCCAACCGGTTTTCTTAGTTTAAAAACTGTTTTATAAATTGACAAATTTACTTTTTAAAAAAATGGATTTGAAAAACCGTCAGACTTCTAATTGTATATAAATAAACATAATTATATAATCTATCATTTAATTTTGGGCCTTTAGAAAGAATTACTACAATTTACATGAAGTCAGAAATGATTCAATGGAAGTTAATGAACAATGGACATTATTGCTGAGTAGGCGATATTCATACACCAATCGGTTGTTTTATTACTAAACAATGACTGCAAAATAATAGCTATGCTGACATTTCTCTTCGACTGTTTCTTGCTAAATTTAACATCAGACTTATAGGTTATACGCATCACAGAGTCTGTTCTTGTTCCATTCTTAGAGTGTAGGCAATAAATTTCCAACTACGTTTCCCATATGTTTCTGGCACAAACTGTGGTTTAAAAGTGCTGACTTTGAAAAGGTCTCTTTGAAATAAACCGCTAGTTACGGAAGCTTGGTCAAGCATGCTTTCCGGCACTCTATTCTCAACTTTCCGTTGAGAGAAAATCCAGACAATAAAACAACCAGCAATCTAAATTTAGGATTGCGAAAGTGGCAGCTGTTTGGTTTTATGTGTGAGAAATGGTGTTTATGTTTTGTAACTAGTTTTTCTTGCTCGTATACTTTAAAATATACTTGTCTTTATGTATAAGTGACATAAACTTGTTGATAATAGTTGTAGAAAAATTTTGTGTCATACATACTGACAATTTATATGCTGTTTTATATATGTTAGTAAACAGAGAATTTTTACAGTAAATTTCGCATTTCAAATTGATATTCAATAAGGCATTTATAAACAAATTCCCCAATTGTAATTTTTATTACATTCATTTAAAAGTATTGGGAAAAAATGCGAATAGTACCATACTGTTATGGAATTGGTACAGTTTAGGTTGCTAGCATGATATTACGAAAAAATTTCAATTTTCGTTTTATTTTTTGTCTTTTGTATTAAAAATTTATATTTTATCTCGTGCAACTTTTGACTAAAAATGAAATTTAGGACGGCGAAATTGGCAGCTGTTTGGTTTCATGTTTGAGAAATTTTATTTATGTTTTGTAACGAGTTTTTTTGCTCTTCTGAAAATTCGTTGTTAGTCAGAAAGAAAGACTAAAAAATAATTTCAGAAAAAAAGTTATTAGTTTTTCTTTATGTATAAGTGACATAAGCTTGTTGATAATACTTGTAGAAAAATATTGTGTCATACATACTGACAATTTATATGCTGTTTTATATATGTTAGTAAACAGAGAATTTTTACAGTAAATTTCGCATTTCAAATTGATATTCAATAAGGCATTTATAAACAAATTCCCAAATTATAATTTTTATTACATTCATTTAAAAGTATAGGGAAAAAAATGCGAATATTACCATACTGTTATGGAATTGGTATAGTTTAGGATGCTAGCATGATATTACGCAAAAATTTTCAATTTTCGTTTTATTTTTTGTCTCTTGTATTAAAAATTTATATTTTATCTTGTACAACTTTTGACTAAAAATGAAATTTAGGACGGTGAAAGTGGCAGCTGTTTGGTTTCATGTTTGAGAAATTCTATTTATGTTTTGTAACGAGTTTTTTTGCTCTTCTGAAAATTCGTTGTTAGTCAGAAAGAAAGACTAAAAAATAATTTCAGAAAAAAAGTTATTAGTTTTTCTGTACAGATTCAAAAAGACTAATAACTTAAAAATATATCAGTCTTTCTACAGAAACTTGTGTGATAATATCCGTCGAAAAATCTTATGCCATGCTGTTGCACTGTATAATATTTCACGAAAAAGTAATTTTTTGCTTATACTTTCAGAAATTTCGTATTTCATATTGATATTCAATAAAATGTTCCCAAAGAAATTCAATATTTATGAATTTACTACATTCATCGCTATAACTGAATTACAGCAAGCTCTGAATGTTATTCATGTACAATAGTTACGAAATAGTATACGTATACGCAAAGTCAGTAATTGTACTATCGTGTAAATTTTGCTCAATTAGTGGAGATTAATCTTCAGTAAGTTGTTAATAGGAATCGAAAATCGAATTTGTATTTTAGATGCTGTTTTGTTAGCCGGTTGAAACAAAAATTTAACACAAAGACTACATTAGAAATACAGTTACCAAATTCAATACATTTAAGTCGTGCTTTTGAATCATTTTGTTTACGTTTTTCTCAAAATACGGATTGACCGACGATCAATCCCTTGTTTGGATCAAAATTCGATAGTTGTCTACACAAGATATTTTAAATCTGTGTACCCGATTCCATCCATCTAGTTCTCTTCATTTTGTAGTTATCATGTATATTATTGGAACCACTAGACAGTCTACTTTATTTTCAAAGGAGTTTTCTGAAAATTTGACAGAAATTTGTAAATTTGAAGGAAAGACAATATGCCAAATTTCATCCACCTAGCTCAAAACTTTTTTGAATTATCTTTGTCACAGACAAATAGTTGGTCATTATATAGAAATATATTTCTCGAATTCATGGAGAAGTAAAACATGGACATTTGTCGAAACCTCGAGTTCTAATTTTTCGAATTTTCTATGAATAGAATATATGAATAGAATTTTCTATGAATAGAATATTTTCCCTGTATTACGTATACAAGAAATTAAAAATAAGTATAATACCATATCGAACTAGAACGGGATTCTGCCGTGATGTTTAAAATGGGACAGCCATTTTAATTTTTCAATTTTGCTTCATTTGTTGTCAGTCATAATAAAAACTTATATTTTGCCTCGAATCAAATATAACTAATGATAGATTTTTGTTTAATTTTATAATGAATTTTTAATTTCGTATTGTAATTCATTTTCATTATCTATAAAGAAATTCATTTACCATACATATTTTACTTACTCGGGGAGATCCAAAAAATTTCCAAAGAAATGGAAGAATACCTTATTAGCTATAGACTCACGATACAAATGACAATTAAGAGACATATGTGGCGGTCATTTCTCTACATAATTAACAAATCTTTTGAGGCATTTATCTCATCGCTAGACCATTTTGTTTAACCCGTCTTGTTGATAATCAGTTGCCTGGCTATTGAAACAACCTTTTTGAGCATCACTGTCTGATATGAGCATTGTTTCAGATAAGTGTTTCTTCAATGCTGGGAAGAGAGAATGGACATTGGGAGAATGTATGGGGGAGTGACTACAAATCCCCCATCTAAACGATTCTAGCAATATATTTACTCTCTTCAGAAGAATGACTCCATTTCGCCACCTGTTGTCAACTCATTGCTTCGCTCTCGTACACTTTAATGATTTGTCTGTGAATGTTCAATGGGGAGACACTCTTGACTCGTAGAAATCTTATCACAACTCTCACCGCTGAGCGAGACCACTTCTCTAAACATCTTTCCATTACTGTCGCTATTTCAGGTCTCGATATTAACTCTATCTGCCTGAACAACCGGTCTATGACAACTAGACTATCTGGCTCCTCCTGTGGGTAACAATATTTCCATCCACAATTTCTATTTTCTAAATACTGCTGCTTGTAAACTTTTTTTGGATTACTCCTCGTACATTCGTGTAAAGGCAGAAGAAAAATATGCAAATAAATAATTATAAGAACAATAAGAAAAATTTATATTTTGCATTATACGAAATTTAGCGAATATGATTCTGTGTTTAAATTACCGTAGATTTCATGTTAAATATTAAAATCGATACTCAAAAGCAAATTCAATAATAGAACTTTTTACTTATATTTGTTTAAAACAGATGAAAATAAGTATACATGATATGTACTGTACTGCAGCGTTATATTAATCTATTGAATGAAATGAAAGTGCAAATTAAATTTATAAGTTTTCTGCTTATTTTGAAAAAAAAAAAAATGTCTGTACCGTAACATATTGCCTGATGTTAGACGTTTATATGTTTTTCACAGGCCAGGATAGCCTGGTTGGTAGGACTTTGAACTCTTGTACATTAGGTTGCGAGTTCTAACCCATCAGCCAAAGATTCTCCGTATGTATTGGTGACTGGTGCATGTCTAAATTTGTCGGGATCACAAAATCCTCCAAGTTGAGAGTAATACCATGGGAGGTACTGGATCAAAGGTGATCGTTCTCTGATCCATGTCAGAATTACAATCAGTTGGTGAATGAAAATGTATCATGGAAGTCCGCTCCGTAAAAAGGGTTGTGACACGTGATCATACTCTTGGCCCTAACTAGCGCTACTAAAACAAGAGACGCACACTATGGACTTAAATTGCTGTTTTCGTAACTGCGGGCTTATGCAAGGGCAAGTGCCATAAGAAACAATATGCTTTTTTTACAGGATTGTGGGAACTGTGGGTTTTACAGGATTTCAAATTTACTTTCCCTAAAACACAAATAAAAGCATTTTCTTCACTGCTATAATATAAAGAGAATACTTTTTTGAGTAATTTTCTGAACTCTGTGTTGTAACGAAAGGAACCAACTGTTTTCCAAACGCGGCCAGAAAAATTAAGTAGTCTCTAATATAAAGAAGTTAGGCAAATACTGAAACAGAAATATTATAAAGACATTAAATAAGCTTGATATTTGTTTTAATTTTTAGGGTAACTTTATTTTCAAAGTTCTAAGGCAGCCTCAAATTTCGTCAAATTGAATGTAATATTCTAGTTTTTATACCCCCACTAGTTATTTCGTTATTGCAAAACAGTTGAGAAAATTAGCCAAATTTGAATGATTGCGCCAATATATGATACCAGTTTGGTTACCGGTATACATTTTTAATTAAAAAAAATCTTTAAAAAAGTTTTGTTAGCATGTTTATTGTGATCACTATGCATTCAAATAAAATATTCGGAGGTGGTCTGTTCAAATTTTTCTCGCATACTCTCTAATAAACTTGCCAAGACAGTGAACGCCTTGCATGGAGATGGGTTTGATAATTATAACATATTATTAACTTTTAGTGCGAATTTAACTGTTTTAATGAGTCTGTGGTGACATCTTAATAAGCCAGTAACTACCCCTAAACATTGGTGG
>JAPMOQ010059118.1:10132-22473 GCA_026543055.1 Argiope trifasciata | reverse complement strand
GTTGTATAGTGACTGGTTTTGGGTCTAAGCAATAAATTTCAATTCCCTTCAGTGTTGCTTTTTCTGCGGTTCGGTCATTCAGTTTTTATCCGTGTGCCTACGGGAGGTTCGGAGAGCCAGTAATGTGGCTTCCCAAAGATAGAAACAAAAATCTAACTCAAAACTGCACTTGTAGTCACAAAATCTAAAATGAAATTTAATGTTTCATATCATTGCGTTTTTCAGATATAGTTTTTGCATGTTTCTGAAACTGCAGATCGACTGACTCTTAACTGGCAGTAGGACTTTGTTCAAAATTGGATAGGTATTTACACAATATATGTTAAAATTGTGCACTGGATTTTAGCCATCCAGCTCTCTTTGTTTTCAAATTATTGTGTTAACTTGTATTCGAACAGCTGGACAGACGGATATAATCTAAACAGACTTTACTCTAATTTTGATAGATATCTATACATTTCGTGTGAAAAAAGTGTGCAAAATTTCAACCATCTAGCTCAAAGCATTTTTGAGCTATCTTTGCCACAGATAGACGGATGGACATAACTCTAAAAATGCGTTTTTCGAACTTAGGCAGATCTAAAATATGAAGATTTGTCAAAACCTTGATTCGATTTTTTTTTGTGAAGATTATTGCTCTTTCTCTCTAACTATAGGTTGTTCGGAAAGTAATTTCGTTTTTTCCTGACAAAGGATTTAATTGCATTTTTCGCACCCAATTTCATACTTAAACAGCAAAATCATTTTATGTTTTAAGAGCTGATATAGCAAGACTTGAGTGTTAAAAAGTGCAGCTGATTCTTCGCAGTAGTTTTTGGATGGTGCCCTTTTAAATATGGAGAGCAATAAACAGCATTTTCGTCATTTTTTTCTTTTTTGCTATAAAAGGTAAAAATGCTGTTCAAGCCAGAAATAAATTAGCCAATATGTGTGGAGAAGATGTGTTAACAGTACATCAGTACCAGAACTGATTTGCAAAATTTTTCCTTCAAATGAGGAGGCCAAAAACCACCTCGATCAGTTTTTTTTTACAGCAAAGACCAAAACTTTTATGAGCGTGTAATCATGTTACTACCAAAAATATGGCAAAAGGTATTAGACCAGAATGGCAATTTTATAATTTAATAAATAATTTATTCATTAAACGAAAATTTCTTTTCATTTTGACACAAAAATACGAAATGACTTTCCGAACGACCCAATACTTAACTAGAAAATGATGCGAACATACTTTACTAATTGTAATATAAAGATGTTTTTTTTTTAATTTTTCAATACTTTTATTGTTATGTAAAAGCATGATCCTGTTTTTGGTAGGAGGTTTTGAATAATTGAAGGCGCCAAATTATTGAAGCTCGAAATATCGTAAGCAATGAATCTATACTCTATGCTAATATATAAATGTGAAAGTTTTTGGATGTTTGTATAGACGGATGGATGTTTGTTACTACATCACGCCAGAATGACTGGACAGAATTGGATCAAATTTAGCACAAAGATAGATTATAGTCAGGAAGAGAACATAAGCTACTTTTTATTCCGGTTAATTGAGTGGTTGATTTTTTATTAATTAAAAACTAACTTTCGCACCAAGAGGCTGAAGCCAAATCCCGCCAAAGATAAGTAAGGTTCCAGATTTTTTTCCAACAGAGTTGAGGTTAAGCTTAAAAGAATTTCGACTAATTATTTCAAACGATTCTATTAATTTTCTTTGTGTTTGATGTATTTAAAACCAAATGTTGTTAATTAATCGAAATTTCAGATTCATTCTGAAGTACTTTTAAATTAAAAGAAAACAGAATAAAGGAAATTAAAAATTTCTAATATGCATTGCATTACCCCAACGGGCCTAGGAAAGTCAGACATGCTCGTTACGCCAACTAGCGTTATAAGTTCGCTCGTGATTGTCGTGACATCAACTGTGTTTGCGCGTGATGACAACTAATTTTTCATTTAAATTGGAAGTTTAAAAATTATGTGTATAATACTGTTGTAAGCATCACAATCTCGATTAATAAATAAAATGGATTTGACCTGATTTTAAAGAAATACGGACTTGATTTGCTGTTTTGTTTTATTTTGGGTATATAAATAAATTGTTTTTACGTTAGTTGTGTGTTTTTGTCATAAAATTGTATTTATGTTATGTATTTTTCGTATATGCTTATACTTTTAAATGCATCGTTTTTAGGTTAGATTTAATCTTTTTTATTTGTCATTATTTAATAGGTTTTCGTACTTATACATCAAAATTTACACGCGATCAGAGTCGCGGGTAATAGCTAGTAAAGCATAAATGGCAATATTCTTCAATCTCTTTTAATCTCATTTTTTTACCCGCTTTTACCAGTATTGCATTATAATTGTGTGCTTTTTTGAAAACAGATGCTTTTTTTAAAAGGTTGACCTGCTTTTACCAGTATTGCTTTATCTAAATATTTAAATTCGTCTCTTTGCTTCCTTGAGATGAAAATAATATCATATCGATATGAAATAATTTTACTCGATAAGAAAATATTTTTTATCGAGCAAGCATGGATGCATCGGACAGCAGAAAATAATCATCAAATGAAAAAACGCTGAGAATCTTTCAAAATAATTGCGATAATTCCTACTACATTTTTTTTTTCGCTCTTTAAGTTCTTTGACCCGCATTTGGCTTTCCAATCCTTTTACACGTTTCTGATTTTTTTCCTTGCTCTTTAATACCTCTGAGTGCAAGCACAATTTGCGTGTCGCAGGCACTTAAACCACCGGTGGATGATAACGGAATGTTTTTCTGCTGATCCAGGTTGTTTTGGCAAAGTGAATCGCGAGTCAGTTCTTGTCTGCGTTTCCCTTCCTGTTTTTCTTTTCCCGATTCGTTATTGATGTTGCGGCTTATTTTGGATCACTCAGAAAAGCAGAAATTAACCCTTTTCTCCCCTCCTTAAACGCGAGAGATTTCCCAAATAGATGGGAAATGTTAAACCGTTGGTTGAAGTGGGAAAACATCCGCATGCTGAAAGCGCAAAATAAATATAATTTAAGAGATGAGGACATTTTTATTGAAATAAAAAAAGCTTTTTTTCATACGGAGCTATTTTTTGAGTGACTGTGAATGAGTTGCAAGTTATGATGTTATTTCCTTACTGATTATTATTTGCATCAATAGCTCCTCCAATAATTATAATTATATATACAGGTCGTTTCAAAAATCTTGACCACGGCTGTTATTAGTTAAATATTAATCACAGACATGTAATGCAAATTAAAAATCTGCGTAAAAAAGGTGAAAAATGTTATGAAATCGATTAAAATTTTCAAGGGATTGAATTTAAAAATATATAGAAATTTAAATTTTTATACAGACCCCATATAAAAAATTCATGAGTAAAATATGCCCCATTCTATAATAAGGTCATGTGCAAAATTTCAAAATTTTATCATGAAAACACTTAAAGATATATTAAAACAAAGTTGGCGAAGGGTCAAATACAAATTTTAATACAAATGTTTATAGTTTTAGTGCAAATGGCGCAACGCAGGAATGCATCATAACGAAATAAAATTTGCTTCATATCTTTAATTTGAAATCCTTTTTACAAATTTTACAAATGAAAAATACTTTAAAACTTTATATCATGTAATTTAAATAATGTAAAATTAATATAATATTTTCTTAGTGTAATTTTTATCTGAAGTTATGTAATCTTTATTTTAAGTTATTATTGCTACAAATTTTTAATATTTTGAACCAATTAATAGCAAAATTATTATTTATTTATTCAATCATTATTTTCTTGGTGAATTTGTTTATAACCACTAAAACAGGGCATACAGCATTATTTTTCCTCTTTTGAAATCATAGGCAGGCATCAAAAAATGTTTTAAGTCAGCAATTATGTAGTTTTGTATTTTTGAGACATTTTGGGATAAATTGCTGAAATTTTGTTCATGGCCTTATTAGAGAATACGGCGCATTTTATTCATTGAGATTTTTTGTTGTATAAAAATTCGTTGAGGTCTGTATACAAATTTAAATTTTGTGTTTTTCTAAGTTTCGTCCCCTAAAAATTTTAAGCTATTTCATAAAATTTTGAATAAACACATTTTACACATATGCAATGCAAGCTAAATAAAACATATATAATACAATACAATACATATTATGCAATTCAATAAAAACTAAACAAAATAAATATTGTACAATAAAATACAAAACCTAATACAGTGCATATTATAGAATGCAATATATACATTTTGAATTCGTACCTTTAAAATAGAAATTTCGTTTTTATATAGAATCCTCCTCTTAAATCCTCGTTTCTAATTTTAGTAGTAATTAATTAATATTAAAGCTATGATTGCAAAAAAGTGATAAATTAAGTTAAATTTATTATGAGAAATTGAATAAAATTAGAGAAAAAAAATTTGAAATGAAATTTATATCCCTGAAAGATACTTTTTAGTTTAAGATAGCGTAAAAATAGTTTTTAGGTAATATTATTGTTACGTATTTCACCAGGTTCATTGTTGTGGGTGTATGACATGAAAACACAAAAAGATCTCAGAATAAAAACAACGACGAGAACGAGTTAAAAAACGAGTTAGAACGAAGACACTAATACAAGCTCGACAAATTCACATATGACAAATATGTACTACCGAGACGAAGACAGGACTACACACAGCAAACGTAGCTTACAAGTCGTAAACGGTAGTAGTAACAGCCACAACACAAAAAGCGTACAGCAGAAATTAGCAGCAGGAATCTTTGTAGATTCAATCAACGCTCACGTAGGTCTTTCCGAACGGTTGAACTTTTCCCCTGTCTCCTCGCTTTAGCTACACAACAGTCTTCCGACTTATTACTTCTCACATAACTCGATGCTGGTTGACTCCGCTTCATTATTCCAATTCAATACTCAAAGACGACGAATACGGATATGATAAATGATAAAAATGTACAGCTGAAAGGAATACAGAGATAACAAATATATACTGCTGAAATGAAGACAGAACGACACGCTGAAACAAACAATAGCTTACAAGTCGTAAACCATAGTAGTAACGGCCACAGCACACAAAGAGGCCAGACAAAATTCAGAGGGAAGGAAATCTTCTTAGATTTAGTCTACACACGTGTAGATAGCTCCAAACGGCTGAATTTCTACCCAGTCTCCTCACTTTAGCTGTACAACTGGCTACTGACTCATTACTTCTCACAGAACTCGATGCTGATTGATGGATGTCTGCAACACCAATTCAATTCATTACGACTCACAGCTTGAGACTGCAGATATTTTATAGTTCCCGGGAAACCGGCCTAAACTCTTAAAAGGCCAATCAGGTATACCTCGGTTTTTGATGGATTGATCGATAAAATTCTTGAAGACTTCAGTATTACATATTTTATCGCCAAATCGCTAAATGGTTGACAATTTTGTCGCCAAGCTCTGGGATCACTGACGCGGCACCTTATCAGCAGCCGCAGGGCTGATTGTAACATGGTCTTTCTCACAATGACTCTATTTGTGCTGTGAAGCAAAATTACAAGTTTGTTCCAGTATATTTCAAAGTTACTGAGGAAAAAATAAAATTATTCTACACTCATTTCAACTTTTAAGATAGCA
The DNA here is from genome assembly GCA_026543055.1 of Argiope trifasciata. Classification (NCBI taxonomy): domain Eukaryota; kingdom Metazoa; phylum Arthropoda; class Arachnida; order Araneae; family Araneidae; genus Argiope; species Argiope trifasciata. The sequence continues at coordinate 16,858 of JAPMOQ010059118.1, read as the reverse complement.
TAGCAATTTACAATAGCGAGATTAATTATCCTCGATGTTGAATAAAATGTGCAATGGTCTAATACTGTCTAACAGTGTGAGAGTTGCATAAAGTTCAGACAAACAGTAAAATTTTCTATTATGTATAGAAATAATAGCAACATGATCCCGGAATGGTAGAATTGCTCAGGATTTCAAACATTTTTCTCGAAAAAAAAATATTCCTTTCCTGTCTAAATTATTTGTATTTTCATGTAAGTCAATTTTTATAGGAAATATGCTCTAATAATTTTTGCCAGAAGGAAAAAAACATATATTAGCAGAAATTTTCCTAAATTTTTTCCTTTATTTGTTATTTTTACATACTGTTCGTCAACGGATTCTGAGACGACCAAATTTCGACGCTTCCATCCCATTAAAGGGTGAGACGAGGAACGGTGAACGTATTTTATGTATTCCCCTTTGAACTTGGAATTTTCCAAGAAAATACTTTTTAGCTCATTTTTTTTCTCGTGTAGGTGAGTGTTGTGTTATTTCTGACCACATTTTATTTAAACTCAAAATAGTAATATGGGTAATGAAAAGTGGTAAAAAAAAAATGTTCAGAAGTGGTACGAGGAAAATATTACCTATCAGTAAATATTTTGACCAAAAAGCAGAAAATGAAGGAGTAAAATATTGTAGAAAAAATCAATTACATATATAAAAAAAAGAATTTCTTCTATATTTAAAAAATATTTTTATTTTATAAAAAATTAATTACCAAATTTTAAGAGCAGGAATTTTTTTTATTTATTCTTCATAATTTGATGTTTATTCCCCTTACATTAATTAAAAATTGTTTTGAAATATATTTCTCTGCATTTAAACATTTTCCCTTTTGTATAACTAATTATATGAAATGTTTACTTCTCATAAATCCACCAGTCTCCCGTGGAAAAAAAGCGTTAAAGATAAACATCTCCTCCTTTCATCTTTCTTCTCCCTATTTTGATGAATTAAAACCATTCTAACGCATGCGCAGAGGGTTTTACAGTTCTTTGTCAAACAGAACATGCTTTATCATTTCAAGGTCACCTTTATTCCATTTATTTATCTTGTAAGACTATTTTGTTATTTGAAAAGAGTGAAATAAGTAAACAGCTAAGGTATAAAGTTTTAATAGTTGAAAGCATAAAAATTTGCAGATAATTTTCAAAATCTTTCAAGCATAATTTATATTTTATTAGCTCCTCTAAGGCAGTGATGCGAAATCTTTTGTACTTTGTTTTTGTATCTTGTGGAAGATTAAATATCATTTTTTGTTCTCAATGGCGTCTCCATATAAAATAAACTTTTCTGTCTTAAAAGTGTTTCAAATATGCTTGGGCTTGAAGTTAAATAATTAATAGTGAGCATTTACAAAGGGTCTTTGAAATCAAAGTAAACTGTCTTTATATACATATATTTTCTTAAGCTTGCGAAGGACTTTGTCAATTATGCAGTTTGAAAACAGATATGTTTTGAAAAATATCGCTTGAACTAAGATAAATATTTATTATTTAAGTTTTTAACTATGTATAGTTTTCCAAAATATATTCAAATTTTCTTTTTTTTTGTGTGTGTTATCAGTTTATCTATGCTAATAAAGAAGTATGAACTGATAAATTTGATTTTTTCAAAAAATCTGATAGTAAATAAATTGATTTATATTAATAAATTGTTAAACACTTTCAGAAACAAGCTTTCCATTCATATTAGTAATTTAATTTGCCAACCAACTTTGGAGTGCTACATAACATTATATTAATTTTTAAGGCAATTGACAAGGATTATACTTGAACTGACATTCTATTTTCAAATTCCCGCTCCACATTAGCGTGTAAACGTTTGACCCAACATTTATTGTTTATGCCAAGTTCACTTGCAGAGTGTCCTTCAATGAAATCAGTGGTCTTAAAATTTGGAGTGCGTTGTCTTAAAGTCGGAAACTTACCATAACACTAAGCTATAGCTGCTGATATTGACAGAAGTATTAATTTCATTTATCCACGAACAATTCATGTTAGCCATTCTGATTAGTTTGCTATACAATCTCTCAGATCAATAAAATTGATGAAATCGGCCCAGTTGTTGAGGTTGGATAGGCGCATCAAGGTCTTATTTTGTGGTTGGTTGGTTTTTGTTGCGGTAGGTTTATCACGATTTTTTTTTTTCATTTTGTTTGGATAGACGTGTCACAGTTTCACTAGTTTTCAAATGGTAAAATATGATATAAAAACTGGAGAAATCAGTGAGCTGATTGATGCTGATGGATTTGGTCGATGTTTTTGTATTATTAGTATTATTAGTCGGTGTTTTTGTATTATTATTCGGTGTTTTTGTATTATTATAAAGAATATACAGTGAAATAGTTGTTAAATTTTCTCAGGAAGAATATTTTGGTTGATCATTCATTGATGATGCATTTATAGATTCTAATTTTCTCTATGAAATAAAATTGATGAAATGTGAGCAATAGTTATGGGTTGGTAATTTTGGTTTGCTTCTTTTCCTTCAAACAGAATAAGTAAACTTTGAGATTTTTCTTAATGGAAATAGGCGATTATTAATAAACTATTTATCATTTTAGATCAAATAAAAAAATCCCGAAATAGGGTTAGAAATTGGGTTAGAAAACTAATTATTTTTTATATCAATTCTTTTAAAACTTCGGATTATAAAGTATGGTAATTAATCAATTTTTTTATTAAAATATAATTTTATATATTTATAAAATTGCTTATAATTCGAACGATAATTTTAAAAAGATAAATATTCAAATACCAAATAATACTAGAAATTCATATTTTTCATGTTGTTAGCGGACAACGATTTAAAATCATCAGCATAGTTTATTATAACCTCTACACATTTTATTAAGTTTAAGAAAATGGATGACTTATCCTGGCATCATGAACTTTCAATTGATATAAAAATTGGAAATATCGGTAACATAATCGAAACTAGAGATCTTTATAGCAAATTTTTTTCCCAAAGCCGAGAAATTTCCGCATTTACATTGACAGACCACATATCTTTTTGATTTATTTGGAGCTGCAATGAGAGCAATGACTTTTAAGTAATGTATGAAGAAAAAACTACCATCAATTTTTTTACTCATTTTTTATGAAAGTTTTAAGTTAAAAATAAAATAGACATAAAAAAATTTTAATGAAATGAGCAATATTCAGATCAATGATTAACATATGTTAAAAACTAATAATGAAATGAAGAAAAAAAATTGATCATTTTTACCCTGTCTGAAACCTATTTTAGAATTCGTTCCAGTTTTAGTCATTTCCATCACCAAAAAGTCATAAAAACAAACTGATGCGATGTTTTATAGCTGTATTTTAACGACCCGCTCACAAATGACGTCATGCTTCATTTAGCCTCTAAGTTCTGCTTTCGTCAATATTTCAACGACCGGAAATAAAATGACCATCCATATTTATAGCAGTCCCCGTTTCCTTATTCGTATCTGCCTATTTCAACATCGTAGGTTTTATTGACAATCCTCGATCTATTTCGAGATATCTCTGATTTTAAACCTCGGACGTCATCGCTGGACTGTGGCTGATTTCTTTTGGAAGAGGTTGATCTTTTCCAGCGCTGAATAGGCTTTAAGGCTGTTCCATAATAATAACATCCAAAAAGTAAACTGAAGATCGCAGAAGCTTTCCGCAGCGATGCATTGCTTTTGTTATTGTTGGAATGGGTTAAATTTAGTATTAAAAGGAAGCGATGCTTTACTGAAAAGAGTTTTTGTTTTAAGGAGAGTTCGCTTTCAAATGAAGTAGAAATATGTTTGTGAAAAATAATGCAGATTATGTGAAATTCGTATAATCAGAGTTACCTCCACTTGACTTTAAAAATAAGTGATTTTTTTTGTTTTGTGAATATAGATAAGCAATGTCATCGAATGATGAATATGTAGAACGTTTCCACTAAGTTTTTTCTTCTTTGTCACCATAATTTTTACATTCATACAATTTTTTATATTTCATAGAAACGTAATAAATCTTCCAATGTTAATAGAGTTTCACTAAAATTATCAATTATAAATCTTAAGACCATTATTACTTATTAAAGTCTATTATCCCTGCTATTACCTAAAAACATCTTATGGATGATTGCTGACTTAATCAACTGGCCTTTTGGTAGGGTCTCAGGTAAGAGACTCAGTTCCGCCAAAGAACCATTGAATGAGCAGGCTTGGTGCAGGTTAAATCCGCCAGGATCGAATGTTATCCCACTGGTTATTAAGTTTGGAGAGGAAGATGCCAGCTCAGGTGTTGTTCTCGTCATCTGACAGCATTTCAAAATTCCCTAGGATTATTTTAAAGCTGGACGTTAATGTAACTAAGTTAAACCGCTTATTAATTTTAACAACAGCGTAAAAATAATAATTTTAGTTTTAATATACCATTCTTTGTTTTGCTCATTAATGGAATACATAGCAAACACACACATTCTTTCTCTCTCTCTCTGTACACACACACACACACACACACACACACATATATGTATATATATATATGTTTAAATCTGATTTTAAACAGAAATTCAAAAGTCATTATGCCCCAAACAATTAACTGATATTGGTGAACCATTTTGTAGGGCATTTCTTTTGGAAGGTTTTAGTATATCGAAGTCATATCAAAATAAAAAAAGCGGAGTTTTATAATTGTAGTTTTAAATTTCAAACAAGTGTGGAAAAGTGGGTTGACTTAATTGTACATTCTTAAATTTTAAAACAACTTTCTTGTCATAAATTTTTTTGTGAATTGTTTTGCCTTTGAATATATCATATTTTTACATTTTTAACAGTCTAAATATTTCTGAATGTGTGATATAAAAATATTTTGCAGTAATTTTTGATAACTTCTAAATACAGTTTTACGCTTGTTTGATGTTGCTTTATATGCCCAAATCAAATCGGATGGAAGCTAGACTTAAGTTTAGAGCTAATTTTTCTCTTTTTTTTGTTATACTAAGGATAATGTTGTGTGGGCACTGCTAGAATAAATAAAATATGATAATTGGTTAGTGTCCAAAAAAGATTTCAAAACTTTCAGCTTAGCTGAATCGATTTTATCTGCGGTTTCCCTTTCGAATCAAACGAAGCGGAATATAATTTTACGGTACACTGTTTGTACAGCACAAAGAAAACCCATCTAGGATCTGCGAAATGAGTAATACGGTGTCAAGTGCAGATGTGCTGTTGCTAAATACGGAATATTTATGTCGCAAGCTCTTTTCTGATGATGTAAATGCATTTCGAAAAGTGACATCAGGGCTTTCAGGAAAAAGAAGGGGGATTCCAAAATTGGAAATCGGTTTCCATTTTTTTCCCTTCATAATTTCTTTGAGGTTCAATCAAGTGAAGAAAAAACATCCCTTAATACTGCTTTACGTTAATACACAAGATAAAATATTATTAATTTATTTACAGTAGATATGACTTATTTTATGCTTACCATCTATTGAAAAGGGTTTAATTCAAACATTCGATAAAAACAGAAAGGTTTCATTAAAAGTTTTCTGTAGGAAAAGCTAACAAAAATAACATATCATAAAAAATTTGATTTCCTTTGTTATAATTCAAATTCATTTTATTCGGAATTATAAATTCTTTGGCATAATGATTAGTTACTAAAATCTTTGATTATAATATAGTCTAATAGTGGGTGGTAAATGTGTTTAGAATAATTTAATGTAGGCTGAGTATTTTAATTTCAGCATTTATAACATGTATGTGGTTTATTTTCTATGTTTACCTTTCATAGAAAATCATCAATGAACTAACATACATTTATTATAAAAAGAAGCAGAAAAACTCATTATAAAGTTTCTCTTGGGTAAGCAAACGAAGGAAATAGTTGATGCGATTTAGTTCATTCATATTTGGAATATTTTTGAATGAAATTTGCATTTAATTATTGTAAAAGATATCAATGATATTTTTTAAAAATTTAATGTAGGCGGTATAATTTGAACGAAAGAAAATAATGCATTTTGGTTGACTTTGTTTATTGAGAAAGTATTTCTAAGCTTATACTGCAATGAAGAATTTTAGAAATTAGGGAATCATGTAATTTATCGCTCTTCTAAAATACATTTTTAAAGCAAAATTAAAGAATAAACAAGCTATATATTGAAAAAAAAAATTTCATTCAATTACTAATTAGGTCAATAAAGTAATTTTTTTTAGTTATTTAATGATTGCATAAATATCATAAAAGTATTGAATTTCGCAATAATTGAACTCGGATTCTTCACCTTCATGTGAAAAATGTTGAAATCCTCACATTTTACCGATCGAGCTGCTTGCATCTGATGTCAGTAACTTCCATAGCAAACTGCTGAAACTCTATTTAAAGTATCAAAAATTAATCAAATTAATATTTGAAAAAAAAACTGTATTAACACTGAGTGCCATGCATAAAAGTTTTTTAAAAAAATGTATTTGAACATGAGTGGATGAATAAAAAGTATTTTATTAACAATTGAAAATTTGAACAAGATATACAAATAAATATATATAGGTAGAGTGTGAACTAATAGTAGAAATTGAATTAACTTAAGGAAAGCAAAAAAAAAAATTTAGAAAAAAACTAGGGTAATTTATTAAAATATTAACTGCTTTGTTAAAATTCTTTAGTTAAAAAGCGGTCAATTTGTCCATGCAATAATGATATGTTGTGATATTTATAATTTCTAACA
>JAPMOQ010059118.1:0-10122 GCA_026543055.1 Argiope trifasciata | reverse complement strand
ATTTCGATAGCTACAATTTTGTAAATATATTGAATTATTTTTGACATTAATTCTTATAATTTTTAAATTTCTCTACAAACTTGCATATCCACTTACCAAACGCAATTCCCCATAAGATTGTGAATGTCAACATATTTTTGGCAAAGAAGCAAGCACTTATAGCTACCGAGGGCAAAATCTTTTCTCTTTTAGGCATGATTTCCTTAACCAACTGAATAAAAATCAATACATCTAATATAGAACGAATCTCACCCGTATAACTGAAAGCGTTTTTGAGTTTTTTTTTTTGCCCCAGATAGATAGTCATTTTCCAAAAAGTATTTTTTGAACTGAGGGAGGTCTAAAGCTAGGAGATTCGATTAAATCCTGAGTTCGAATTTTTGATGGTTACAATACTGTGTACTACGTTTAAGAGAAAGTAAAAACGATTTATAACATTTTGCAAATGTTTTTAAATTGCTCTGATGTACCTCACGAATTAAACCTTCGTTGCAAATATTAAGAACTTGTCTTTTGTTTTACTCTACTTCATGGGTTTATCTTTGAATTTTTTTAATGAAGGTAAAACAAAATCAGTCGTTAACAATAGAATGCGTAGCTATTAACTGACTGTTAAAACCAAACATTTTGCAATAAAAAAATGGACATAATTTTTTAAATTTTCTAAATATGCTGTCAGTCTATTTGTTTCCAAGAAAGTAGATCAACATGTGTCGCGCAGGTGGTTGAAGTTTAAAAAGTTTTACTTCCTTTTTTTTTCCATGAAAAGAAAACAGACAAACGCAGATGCTCCGTCATTTCGATCATTGTTTGAGCTAATAGAAATCTTACACCGCTTATGAGTTGAATCCCTGGCATTTTGACGTCGGCTTGGCAGACAATCAGAGTAGTGTTCCAACAGTTACGCGGTGTTATCACTCCGTGTCAGCACAGATTCGGTGCTTTCCAAAGTTTGTTTTTTACCATTTTTTTCGAGAAGAAAAGAAAAACAAAGTGAGATCACACTGGAAGCTGTGTAGAATATTTCTAGCAGGCTCTAGTATATTCTATTTTCGTTTTCAAATTGTTCGTAGTGCTCACAACATACTAATCTTCCAACATTTTGAATGCTATTAACCCTCTTTAGAGAGTTGGCGTGTGGTTGAAATACCATACTAAATAACTAAGACAAATATATAATTAGTTTTATTCTCACTCTCTCTATCTTTCTTCCGCTCTGATACTGTTAGCTATTAAAGATAGAATACCAGTTTCTTCGATTTGTATTTGAGGATTTTTTTTGGTGCAAGAGCATTAGTTTCTTCGATATTTTTAATTAAGTATTTGTAATACGTAGGCTGATGAAAATTCATCAAGCATGTTGATTTGATTTACCACTTTTTGCATCCAAACATTATACATTTTTATGCAGGGTCCAGGGTGATTAGAGATTCTTTATTTTCTAGAAAACCTTATTACGAAGAATAAAAAGTGCACCATACTGCAAAATCGTTTATATGGAATAAAGGTATATTCTGGACTTTTTTTGCTCATCATATAGGTACAGAAGCAGCGCAGCTAATACAGGAATAATGATTATACATTCGATTGCTATCAAAGTGGTTTCAAGAAAGGATAAAGTTCTCTGGTTCAATAAATTTGAATCGCCCATGATGGTTCAATTTTAATTTTGATATACGTAAAGGACAAAGGATTTGCAACACCAGTTGAAAAAAAATTCAACACCAGTTCAAAGTTGAAATAACATATACTGTGTTTAGTGTGATAATCAAAATGTTAGATTATTCTTGGATTTGGAGTTCCACCTTGAAATTCTGTGAGCTACCAGAGATGCTCACATTGAAATCTAATGGCATAAGTTGATTATATTAAAAACTTTATAAACATCTTTAAAATATATTGAAATAAAAATCTATCAAAGTTTACAATATTTTTTGTAACTGGAGAAGGACTTTGTGACCACTCTGTTTAAAGACCACCATGATCTGTAGAAACTGGAGTCAATACTCCTTATTTGTGAGTTCAAGATCTGAATCCTCCAAAGCTCAGGCAAACGATCTAGCTTAGGTTGAAATCCGTTACATATCAAACATTTTTCTGCCAGTGATGCAATTGAGAAGATATATTATTATTCTTAACTAAAGGATAACCAGTCATATTAATGATATACATAACCATAGCAAAGATAATGAAAATTGAAAAATTTCATCAAAACCGAGTATTTTTTGGTTAAATTGGCGTAAGCGAAAAGTCACGAAATAATTCAGAGCTGCCCTGGAAAAAATAGTCAACAAGCGAGTTCGTAATATTAGGTTTGTGCATAAGTTGGCGTAAGTCTTGGCAATATTTTTTTAAGCAGGTCTAAATTATTTGGTGACTTTTAGCTTGCACCTAGCAAATAATACCCAAAACAATTATAACAATAATAAAACAATTATAAAAGTTAATATGATGACCAACTACATACAAAACGTTAGTCTTCAAACTTAAGGTATTATTAATATATAAATGCAAATGGTAAAAATAAACTCAATTTTAATAACACATTTAGCATCCAGAAAAGTCAAGTACATCGAACCTTGGTAGATAGCCTCCCGAAATAAAACATGTCCATTTGTTCGGAAAGCATAAAAAAGAAGAAAAATTCATCTCTTAATGGAAATCTTTTATCCAAACCTTATACAGATTATTGCAGCAAACGAAACGTAATCATCCCGTCATAGATTTCTTCCACAACTAATCTCGTGGGAACCACAAGCTGTCGAAACCCAAGAGCTTCTATTGATTAAGCAAAATTAGACAAATCAAATGAATCATATTTCTCAAATTTAAAGAGTCGATTACAACTACAGATAAAAATATAAATCAAGTAATGAAATAGATTATGCCTATTGAAATTACGTTGCTAAATATAAAAAAAATAAACAGCTATTATCTAGTAAAGATTTAAGCATAAAAAAATTAGATGTTTTATTTAGGGATTTGAACGATCATTTGATTCCCCGAGATTAATAATTGATAAAAATTTCATTAATTTTTTTTGTATAATTTCGTTTTAACGACTTCCTTAGCTATTTTTTAATTTTGCAACTTTCGATAATATAATTTTATGCATAATTTTTTGAGAAATGTTGCTTCGTTTTATACGGTGCTCATTACTCTAAGCCGGCGTCCTGGTCGTCTTCCAAAGGATTTAGGGCGTCCTGGGTTCGACTCCTGGTTCGGGTATGGTTTTTCTTTATCTTATGCTTTATCTATGAGGTGTGTGAAGGACCCCCCCCCTCCCCTGTAAAAAGGGTCTATGCAAGCGAGTGTGACAGTGTCATCTTCATATGATCTAAAATTAGACTTCTGCCCTCGAGTGGTCAGGGTTCTTTACCCTCAGAAGCTACTGCATCCCTATTTTCCCGATCTCTTGTCTTGGTTTGAATTGGAATTCAATTCAAGGATTCAAGGAGCTCTGATGTTAAATTTATTTCTTCATACATAGAATCACATCATAGGTAAGAATAATAATGTTTGAATATGGACGTATTTTGAAGATTTTTAACCATTGCTTTATTCTGAAATCATACCTTAATTATAAGCACAAAAAATTTTAAAAATAACAATTGCAGGTTTTATTTCATAACTTACACAACATAAATAATTAAGTCGAATCTTTCTATCAGTTGATCAATAGGGAAAAAAAATCCAGACTGAAATAGTAATTGCAACAATGAAAACGAAATACATTTAATTTCAACACCAAAATATGTTACTACATTTAAAATGTTTTTTTAAATCAAAACAAAGAAATTATATTATAAAATTAATGCTGTTAATCATTGTAAAGGTAATTATTTGAATTTAAAGATAATATAAAACTTATGTTTGAACCATAATATTTTCGGTATTATTGATTTAAAAAATTCTATTTCTTTTTAATTAATTGAAATTTTATAAAGGCCCATTTTTGGAGTACCTATTTCCGTTACCCAAAATACACATATACGTTCATTTTTTTACTACCAGGTATATTTTCTTAAATACTAGATTAATTTGTATATAGCTGTTGGAAATAAAGAAATTAGCCAGCCAGCCATGAAAATCAATTATCCTAAGGACAACTCATCTCTGCTTTCTGTCGCTTTTTAAAAAATTATTTTCATTTATGCAGTATCTACGCTGACGTGATTCTTTCTCTGATATCATTATCACAACTACTAAATTATATCAAATAAAGCTTTTTTCGTCTCTGTTTCTTTGATGGATCTTAAAATAATCCTTCATAAATTAATTTCAAGTAATCCTTGTCAATTCATATCACTAAGACAATCCCCATTAGTATATCTGATGATTTGCTGACATTTATTCTCCTTGCCAAGCCTTTCAGTCAGGATCTTTTAAGTGATATTTATCACCTCTATAACGTTAATCCAATCATCACTCGCTCGGTTAAGCATTTTAACATATGATGATTAATAGAAGTTATCTTTGTCACGATTTTCAGGTGACATCAATATCTCCCTGTTGCCAGGTAAATCATTGATTTAAATGCTTATTAGCTGAAACTTATTCTTTTTGTTTCGATAACTTTCAGTCCACGTGTTTAGAATGATACTTATGACTTCATATCGGTAGGTCAATCATCATTGCTACTAATTAGCTAGAATTCATTCTTTTTTATCCATGATTTTCAAATGACCTTCATCGCACCATGTCAATCGAATCAATCATCCTCATCTAATCCGTTGATTAGCTAGCATTTATTTAATTTTTCTCACGATTTTCAAATGATTTTTATTACCCAACGTAGCTACGACCAATCATCCTGATCGAATGTGCTGATCAGGAAGAATTTATTTTCTTTATCATGACTTTTATTTGTAAGCCTATTCGACCTATAGGAAAGAATATCATTTTAAAAGAATAATTAGAATAAAAATAATCAATTAACAATTTAAAAAACAAAGTTTTAATATAAACCTTAGTTCTTCGGAAAAAAAAATCCTGTAGTCTTAATGTAAGTGTCGAAGTTTTAAATAGTAGCTTTGAAATGAAACCGGTATACTAACTTGTCAAACCTTACTAAAAATAGACTGTGTGAATGTCCTTTAATTCAAAGTGTTTTCTTCCTATTTAAAGCTGTTAAAGGCAGTATAAATATGTTATTGAAACACTTTCGAACTCCTAATCACTTCCGCTACAACTGATTTCTTTCAAATTAACAAAAACAAATATGTTCTTTCCTGATTGTTGATGAAGGGCTAAACAAAATATTTTTTCTCCAAATAAGATTCGAGATCATTGGACTGAGAATGTTTTTCATTTCCTGTTTAGATAGAAAATATTTTAAAGAACTACAGCTGCTTTCTCTGGAATTAGTCATGTGTATCAGCTAAAGAATCATTTCCTCATTCTTTGATGCATATAAATGAGGTATTTTAAAAATAAAGTGTTACTAAGCACTGAATAAGCAATTTACTTCCTTGATTAATCGCTTTCAACTTTTAAAAATGCGAAAAAATGTAGTGTAATTAGATGGGATTTTTATAAAAACAAGCTGATAAATTGACTGATATTTGGAAGATTCAACGTACGGCATTTTAGTTTATTTTTGCTGCATTTTTTGAATGTTAAATTCACAATTGCAACTAAAAAAAGACTTTTTCGTAGTAAAATAAAATGACTACAAATTGAATGATGTCCAAAATACATCAAAAATAAATAGCAATCTTTTCACAGAAAGGATTAATTCTTGCATTGAATTTTTCAGAGAAGATAAAAACTTACGAAAATGTTTGTAATGAGATTTATTTTAAGAATTCTAGCTTATTTATTCTCTAATAAATTGATTCGCTGGAGATTATTTTTGAGAAAAAATTTTCTCTTTAATTTTTTCCATTTCAATGTATTAAAAATGAAGAACTGATTAAACAAATTAGCATTTCTTTTTCATTTAAGAAGACTATCAATAAATTACAAATTGATACATAATCACAGAATTTTACTTTATAATCATTATAATCATTTCCAAATTTTATGCTTGGTTTACACTTGTCTAGTTACAAGATGGTCAATGGACAACGCATATGCATAAAGGCTGAAAAATGCTGCTCGGTCGATGGCAAGTAAATATGCTGGCGAAACAACATGTCGCAATATTGTCTCGTCAACACATTTACTTGCATCATGTAACAGCATGCCGCTATATTGTATTTCTCTCTCATTTGTAGAATTTGGTGGGGTGCTTTTTTTGTCGTGAAAAAATTGATTACTTATCATAGATTAATTCCGAAAATTTTCGATCTTTGTTGTTTCTGATGAGAGGTTATGTTTTTATTCCCATTTTATTAGCCCTTTCCTTTCTATAATTTTCCAGATTTAAGTATGTTAACCTTTTTATTTTATTTTACCATGTTTTTTTGTATAAACATCGATCATTTTAATACGATACGCAGTGAAAAAGAAAAATTCAGAGACGCCAAAACTGCAATATATAGCCAAGCATGGAATGCCTGAATCCGTTTTGTGAAATTTTGGCAAACACAAATCAGCCACTTTCTGCGCATGCGTTGCCTATTGATCGTCTTATAACTGGCCAAGTGTATTTTCAAGAAATAAAATTCCAACAATCTCATTTTTTATAACTACGGTATAGAAATTTATAAAAAAAACGGTTTACAATAAAAACATCAAATTAACAAATCTATATATAATGTTACGAACCTGTGGTTTTGCTTTCCCACGCTAATACTGTCATCGTAAGAAAGACAAATTGACAGTAATGTGTATTGAATAGTGAATGGGTGTGACGTCAAAGGTTCCAAGGCTTGGCGACAAACTTGGCAACCATTTGGCAACTTGTCGACTTTGGCGACAAAATGGAAAGTACCCGAAACATTGAGAATTTTCTCGATCCGTCCACTAGGAGCCGAGATACATCGAGAACGCTCCTGATTGGCCCAGAAGATGTTAGCCCCGCCTACTGCCGGTATATATAAGGCAGGTGGCTGAGTGAATGGAGTCAGTCAAGTCGAAGCGGAGCAGCGGAGAAATAAGAAAGAGGACCTGAAGAAGAATCAAGTGGAGTTAAGCCGAAGTGCGGCAGTGGAGAGAAGTCGAAGCTGAACGATCTAGTGTTCAACGAAGCAGACAAGTAATATGTCGGAATTAATCAAGAAGACCTAGAGATATAGAGGTCTTGACTTGTGGAGTCCTGAACGGAGGACTGTTGTGTGGCCTATTCTGAGGAAGCCTGTGTCGTAGCCCGTTGGGCCGTCGTCGGGAACGGAGCTGTCCCGAACTAAGGAGTAGTCCCCTTGTGCGAAGTAGTGAGTCGACAGCAAAGGCGAGAAAAGATAGAGGAATAGTTTCAGCCTGTTCTGGAGCGACTGCAAAAATGATACTCCATTCTGCGGTCGCTGCAGCGGAAGACACCACACCTGGAAGTGTATGTCTATTGAGCCTTTCTGTATAAACTGCTCAGAGTTAAATAGACTCGATGGAACTAATCTGCACATCTACCATATGGCCATAGACCCACGATGCCCCTGCTACCAAAAAGCGCTAGCAGCATTTAAACATACCATGGATTATTAATGACAGCTAACATCACTCTGAATTCATCCTACAGCACAAGCAAAAATTTAAATATTCTCCAAATTAACCTCGGCAGAGCGAGGTTAGGGTAAGGTGAGCAACCACTCACCTTACCCTGCTGTGGTAAAATTGAAAACTGACATTCTCTTGGTACAAGAGCCATATGTGTACAGTGACAAAATACAAGGTTTGCTGATGTCTTGGAATATCTTCGCATCCAAATCAAATAAAGCTGCAATTTTTATTCCATAAACCATCCATAAAGCAATTTTAGTAGCCAAATTGGAAAATACTATAGCAGTCAAACTTCACACTGATAATAAACCTATAACACTCATTTCAGCTTATTCATCCCCAATAGTGGATATCAATGAAACTTTGCAAGAGATCCAGGATATTATAAGAATGCTACCAAATGAAAACTTCCTGGTTGGAGCCGATCTGAATGGCCACAACCCTCTTTGGGGATACCATCACACCAACACCAGGGGAGTTACGATAATGGATTTCCTACTGGCTAATAAACTATTTATCAACAATTCATCAGATGCCCACCTACCTTCACAAGAAATACAGATGTGGGTTGGCCAGATTTGACATTCTGCTCACAGGAAATGATCACAAATATAGCCTCTTGGGAAGTTCTCAAAGAAACATCGTTTAGTGATCACCACTTTATTCAGACAAAGATAAGAATAATAATTATTAATCACATCTTCAATAGATTTAAAACCCTCCATGGAAACTATAACAAATTCCAGAAACAATTTCAGTTTCATGTGAATAAACTAATTAACATAATCAAGAGCTGCAATACCCAACAACAACTAAATGAATTTACCTCCCTTCTTCAAGCAACTATAATTCAAGTCAGCAACACAGCATTTAAAATCAAGAAACAGCCTTTGATTGAAAACCCAACTTGGTGACAGATAAATTAGAAATAGAAAAGAAAAGAATTAAGGCGTTGAGGCGAAAGGCACACGCCATTAAGTATCTAGGTGTCCATATAGATGACAAATTAAATTGGAATACCCACCTCAATCATTTAGCATTGAAAGCGCAGTAACAACAATTCAATTTTCTTAAAATAGCTGGCAAATCCTGGGGAATAACACTTCGACACAGAAAACTTTTGTACAGGACAGTCATTGAAAGGATGCTTGCACATGGAGCAGGTGTTTGGTGCCTCCACCCCACTGTTAGACTGGCAAAAAAGCTGTCTTCTATCCAAAGAGACTTTCTGTTAGCAATCACGGGAGCATACAAGACCACTCCCATTGCATCACTCCAGGTTATCCTTGGCTTGCCTCCACTTCATCTGGAGCTTCAGATGATAGCAAGAATGACTGAACTATACAGACTCCTTGAAATTGTATACGATATGCCACACATAAAACCATGCGATTATGAACACAAAGCAACGGGCTGGACGACACAATCCTCCAAGCATCTTCAAGTGCATCGAATTTCGTTGGAAGATGGTGGGTCTCAGAATTCAGGACTCAGAATCTACACAGATGGGTCAAAATCTTCAGTAGGAGTTGGAGCTGCATTTTGTGTCATGCAGGATGCAGTCACTATACACCAGTAGTCAACCAGCCTATTGAAATAAAACACTGTCTTCCAAGATGAACTACTAGCACTCAATAGAGCAGTAAAATATGCGACCTCTCTCCCTTCATCAAATCCAATCACCATTTTTATCAACAATAAAGCGAGTATACAATCCTCAAGCTCTCCAAAGTCCAATAGCCAACTAGCAAGGGATACATTCACCCTTCTTCTTGTAAATCCTCAAGTTAAAATCTCATGGATCAAGGCCCATGTAGGTTATGAGGGGAATGAAGCGGCGGATAAACTAGCCAAAACAGCTGCTAGAGCTAATCAGGATCATAATACAATGAAGATTCCAAATTGTCATCTGAAGAACATCCTCCAAACCGAGAGGATATCAAGATGGCAAAAGGAGTGGGAAGAGGGCGAAACAGGCTGATCCACATTCAATATAATACCGAAAGTTTCTCGCTACGTGACCAACCGGAACAGAGCGGATGAGCTTTTCTTCACTGGACATGGTCCATTCGCAACATAACTGCACAGATTCCATCTGGCCATCTCTCCTTTCTGTAGCTGTGGGGAAATAGGATCCCCAATTCACTATGCCACTGAATGCTTACTGACTCTCTCATGGCACATGAGAAAGCCAGAGCCAAGTTTTGAGGAAGAATGGTACAGGAGGGTTGCATCAAACACCCATTCACGCAGCAAGATCCACTCCATAATAAACCATATCCATAAATACCAAGACCTCTTCAGGATTATACAATAGCTGAGACCAAATTGCCAATCATGTTCAGCCAAAAATATAACTTCAAAAATAGTAACTTATTTTTGTTCCCCCATGTAATTATTACCTCACCCAAAAACTGAATGTAGTCGTGTAAGATTCGACACCAATGGGATTCTCTCTGGAGATACCCGAATGATTTGTCGTCTCTATCTTTCTTTATTTTTTATCTCTTTCTTCCTTTTTTT
>JAPMOQ010059114.1:0-10279 GCA_026543055.1 Argiope trifasciata | reverse complement strand
ATAACGAAAATAAAGTCAATATTTCTTTTATTTTTTAATTAAATTTTTAAAAAATCACTTTTCTATCCTTCAAAGTAAATATTTGCCAAATTTCATAGCTAAACGGTATGGTGTGTATAGAGCCAGCATATCTCGTACGCATAGATACAAAACTTTTTTTCTTATGTTTACGCATCAAAACTTAGTTAAAACGCCAATACCCTTTCCCGCCAAATACTCTTGCCAACAGATAACATGTTTTTTGCAAACCTAGACTAATTACTCCTTACCCCCTTTTTTCAATGGGCTTAGAGTGATTTATTGGTCTTTTATGACCTGTACGAAAGTGGTTAGTACGCATTTGTCCCAATACCGATTTACAAGTCCATTTGAACCCAGTCTCAGCATCGCCTTCTGGGCGCCGGACACGCCGCTCTGTCTTAACATGTCTAAAGAGACTTCCCGTATTCTTAAATGAAATTTTCCCGCCTTTTTATAGATATCACTGCGATCTTTGCCTAATAAAGGCATCAGTTGATACTCAGCCGGCCACATGGAAAAAGCTTGCTGACAAATTTAGTTGTTTCAGTAACTCTTTTCATGCAACAAACGAATAAAAATGACAACTAGAACGCTCAAAATTTATGATTACAGTTGACAGCTTTCTCCAGTTATCATAGCCACCTATAAACTTAAAGTTCAGCCATTTTAGTTTATTTTTGAATAAATTAAAAAGCTGCAAAGTTTAGTTTCACCATTTGGAATTTTTGAAAAATAGTGTGCAGTGGAAAATGATCTATCTACCTTCAGTAATTTTTGTAAAAAATCCTTTTTGTTGTGCAGGCCCAATTTTTAATAAAACATTCTGAATTTGTCAGATATAATACTTGTCCATGAACCAGGATTATTTACATTCTCTTAATCATATTTGTTATTGTCATTTTCGTCATTATTTTCTGATTCGGATACATTTGTATAAACACACAATTCTTTAACAAATTTCACCGTTCCCACATAATTATCAGAATTACTTTGTAGCCAAGAAAGCATATCTACTTGTAACTTCTTGGAGTTTAGCTGTCTTTTTTTCTTCTTTTCCGGTATTATTATTTTTTTAGACGCAGAAGGATATTTCCTTGGCTCGGATATGGCTATATCTAACAGTATTAAGCGGTTTATAGAGTGAATTATCAAATACTGAATGCTATACAGTACGCTATTACCTAGTACGTGAGGTAAGTGACACTAAATCTACTTATTTTATATTAATAATATTTTGGACACTTCCACTAGACTATAATATATACTGTAAGGTTGGTACAGTAAAAGCTCTTTATTCGCGGGTATATGTTCCATAAATATGCCGCGAATATAGAAACCGTGAATACGGAATGGTAATTTATATGGGATTATGGGGGATACGGTCCTAGGTGACAAAATAAAAAAAATATATGCATAAAAAATAAATTTAATTGAAGTTTGTGAACATTTTGATTAATTATCTTAAGGCTTAGGCAATGGTTTGAATAATTTTGTAATTTTCTCTTGCTTGGCAGTTTTTAAAAGCTCCTTCAATTCAGTCTGATACGCAGAAGTCGTATTTAACAATTTGCCTCTTAAAAATAAGCCTGCGTTTCATAGACGGATCAATGTTCACAAAGCTCATTTGCCAATCTTAAGCCTTCACTAAGACTTTTCAAATTAAATGTCATGTTTGCAGTGCTTGTTGAAGCCTCTTCTTCAATGGACTGTGAATTTAACATTTCCTACAAGTCGGTTTCAGTCAAATCTTCATCTTGCGATTCAAGCAATTCCTATGTGTAACTTGATTCTATCTGTTCGAACCCATCTCGTGCTATTCCATTCGCGATTTCGGCAATGTTTGCAGTCAAAGTTTGAACTTGCACAGTTTCTTCGTCATTTTCTGCAAGGAGAGCAGGCCACAGTTTTTTCCAGCATGACTTCAATGTGCTTGGATTCAGTTCTTCCAATGATTCTTTTATGTTTACGATGCATTTTGCTACGCCAAATTTTTCCAGCATTCCATAAAATTCATATCAGGATTACATTCCATATTATCCAATATGATTTTGAAGGTTCGTCTAATGTAATAGAGCTTAAAGGCCTGGATTATTCTTTTGTCCTAGGTTGAAGCAAAGCCGTAAAAATGTCACTTTACTCATCAGTCATTAATCGTTACATTAAAATGATTAAAATAGTCTTTGAGATCTGCCTTATTTGCTTCAGATTCAAATTAATGTTCGGAATGAAGTGAATAAATTTTCATTTCTTAATCGTTAGTTCTACCTTATTTCTTATCGTTAATTCTACAAATATACTTTGTTCATTGAGTAAGGTTGCTTTCAGTCTGCTTGTTCTCAAAAACAAGGCGGCTTATGTCAAAGTCCTCGGCGATATCTTTTAATAACATTCTGTAGGTAAAGTTGTAATAAGATCTACTTTACTTTTTTTATTAGTCCATTTGAGGGCATTTACAAAGGATTTTGGGTTCGATACCTATTGGAATCCTTTTATTATTATGTATGTATTTATTAGATCCACGAATAAAGAAATTTTCAACCGCGAATATAGGAATTGGGTCGCATTTTTTAGGAGTTGATTGCTTAATTTACACCCGTTTTACTTTTTGTTTGAAAAACAATATAAACAAACATATACAGATGCGCACATAAAAAATATAACGTTAAATATAAACGAAAGTAGATAGCTGATGATTTTCAAGTTCATTTGAACCCAGTCTCAGCCTTGGCGCCGGGCATGCCTCTCTGTCTTAACATGTCTGCAGAAGATTTCTTTATTCATAAACTAGCAATACCCACACAGTGTTGCCCATAATATAGCATCCAAGAAGAAAAATTAGCTTTTAACTTATGTCTAGCCTCCACCCGATATGACATGGACATGTTACACAACATCAAACAAACATAAAATGTATTTAGAAATTATCAAAAATAGCTACAAAACAATTTTTTATAGAACGAAGCTTTTTGGCATTTAATATGTTCCGGCCAAGTTTGGATTTCCTTCTTTTGGGCATAATGAGATTTAAATCGCTGTTTAAAATCCGACGTAAAGGGGGGGGGGGGGGAATAACGTAAATAAAAAATAACTCTTGCTATTTGCACGTGCGCAGTTTAAGGTTTTCACGCATGTGTGGAATAATTAAAGTCGTAATTATAAAACTCTTTTTTTCTTTTTTGACATGATTTTAAAGTACTAAGCCCTTTCTTAATAAATGCTCTACAAAATGGTATAAATATCTCGAATATCCGTTAATTATTTCTCGAGTTTTTGGGATTCAAATAAACAGACGCTTTCAGCATACTTCCTTTTATACTATGTATAGAATGAACTTTTGTCGCCTTTTTATTGATATCATTGCGATCTTTGTCTAATTAAAGAGTCAGTCTGTGCTCAGACAGACACATGGAAATAAGCTTGTAGACTTTTGTATGTGTAACATTACTATTGCTCAGAACACTATTTTAACTCTTTTATTCAAATTTGGTATAGCAATTTCTGAATAAACTCTGCAGTTTTGAAACTAGAAAATAAGCAATTTGTCCATTTGCAGAGTTCACGGTGGGGGCACTCCTCAGTCTTGGTGCACGGGTGAATAGCGTCCGCCACATCCCCCAGATGGCTGGCAACGATTAGAAAAGGAGTCTGCACCTTGATCCTGTGATAAGAATTCTAGGTGTTGATATTCCAGTCGTTGAAGAGGTGCGTAGCTTAGGGATCATATTTGACGGGAAACTCACTTTCCTTTCATGTCCTTATTTGCGAAAGAAATGTAAAAAGTCCTCCAATATCCCGAAAGTCCTCTCGACTACAAGGTGGAGGGAGGGGGGAGGGGCAGATCGAACATCATTACTTCGTATCTACCAGTCTGTTATTCTGCCAAAAACTGATTATGGACGTAAAATATGTGGTACAATTCGTTCTAGTGTTCTCTAAAATTTAGAAACAGTGCACCATAGTGCTTGGCGTATCAGTTCTGGATCCTTTTGCACATCAGCAGTTCATAGCTTGTAAGTGATTTGTCATCAACTTCCAATTTATCTGAGACGACAAAAATTATTTGAATGTTTTTTCGTATTGATTCTTCTATCAATCACACTGTTCGTCGAGTGATTTTACCCATTGGTCTGAGACGATTATATGATGTACGTCCTTCTGATGTCCTACCTTTTCGTGAAACGATAATAAGGACTTTTGTTGATATAGGCATTTTAAATCTGTAGATTCATTATACTACTGCTCTTGCTTTGCTACCCTGGGATATCCCAGAAATATCATATCTTAACACTTCTTTTTTTTACCTACGACAAGTCTAATACTTCCTCTATTGTCTTTCAACAACTTTTTCTATTTCATCGCAATGAATATTCTATGCACATTACTGTTTTTACGGGTGGTTCAAAGATAGCATATCTTGTCAATTGGGCTGTCGTTATTGCTGAGGACGCAAGAAACTTTTAGTTGAGAACTTCGTGCTCTGTTTTAACTTCTGAACTAATGGCAATTATAATTGCTCTTGAGAAATTTTCTAATTTTATTAATCACAAGCTCTGTATTTATTTTGATAATATGAGTGTTCTGAAGACCCTCAGTCATACTTACACTAAAACGCATCCACTAGCTGTAGATATACTTTATCTTTAGAGAATTTTTTAAACTCAGAGTTACCAAATTTAATTTTGCTGGTTACCTGGCCAAGCTGGCATTGAATCTACCGATGCTGCAGCAAAGACAACATCCACTTTTTTATAACGAACTATTCCGTACACTGATTTCAAAAAATATATTTCACAGTGTATTTTTTTATTTATAGAAAGAATCATGCGATTTGCAGATTTTTAAAAAACGGCATTTTCTTCAGCCTGACATTACTCTGTGGCCTGCTGTTCCAGAGAGCGAGTTAGACGTTGACTCGGCTTCACACTGGTTATGCTCGTCTCATACATAAACATCTATTTAGTAATCGATGCCCAGCCTGCACTGCATGCCATGTTAATTTGACTGTCATTCATATTTTATCTGAATGTCCAGTTTTTAATCCTCATCGATTACGTTTATTTATTACATCTTCTTCAAACATTTGTGACTTGGTGGGAGAACATCCCCATCCTGATATTTTTACTTTCTTGAAAGAAATTGGTTAAGCATGTAGATTTACAGGAATATTATTATATGTAAATTAATATTTGTTTATGTAAAATTATATGCAAAACAATATTTGTTTACATTTTAGCACTAATTTAGATGAAGCCATAGTGTTAATATTTAAATATCAGTTTATTTTTTGTCATTTTATAGCAAATACTAGCTTTTATCCGCCACTTCGTAAGAGTGGAAATTGTGATGTGCATGTTTAAGACGGTTTGATCAATTCCATTATTCCAATACCCTTGATGGTGTTTCGGCTGATCTAGATGTAGCCTGTCACTCTGCTTCCTTGATTCTTCAAAATTCTGATTGAGGATTCGAATCTCTACTTCTAGTTACTCTCACAGCCCGAGCTTGATTACTCATTTTTGAAAGATTCTTCTTCTTCAGTGGCGCTTCAGCCCAGGTTGGGCCATGGCCTTCCGCAGAATCGAATTCCAGGCTGCCGCTTCTTGGACAGACTTGGCCAGTTATTAACTCTGAGAACTTTTAGATCTGTTTCTAGACACTCGATCCACCGGATCCTCGGTCTGCCCCTTTTGCGGGTTCCAGATGGTTTAGCGTCTAAGATATTTTTAGTGGTTCAGTCATCTTTCATTCTAATCAAGTTTTTGAAAGATTAGATTTGCGTTTTTCAGGCATTTCGGAAAACTATCAAGTAATACCAAATCAAAAGGATTAAAACTATCTAAAAACTATAAGCATATACGAAAAATATAGCATAAAAATACAACTTAACCAATTTTAAAGAACACAACTAATCTGAAAACAAATTCACATTGCGCGCCTGAAATAAAACAGCAAATCAATTTCGTATTTCATCAAAATCAAGTCAAATCCATTTTATTTATTGATCGAGGTTGTGATTGCTACAATAGTATAACACACATAATTTTTAAACTTTTAATTTAAATGAAAACACTGTTGTCAACAATCATTCGTGATACAATTTTTTAGTACTTTCAATTTTGAGTTATTTATATAAGAATAAAAGTAAATTTTAGAAACTTACACGAACCAATTTGTTAGTGAACAATGTAAAAACCTGTTTTTACAATCACTGCCATTAAACTTGGTTTTTTTAATAGCGTAGAGAATATGAATTCAACGTGCTCTCTGCTTTATATATAACAACCAACAGAAGGGATTGCTAGTCTCTTGGAAAGGCTTAAGCTCAGATTTATTAAATTTCTATATTCGTAACAATGCTATATTCGATTCTGTAGAACCTTTTAAATATAAACCCCTTAGATAAAATTTTGAACCTTCAGAACCCTATATATAGATTATGTAAAGCCTTTTAGACACAATGCATTAACCGAGGGTACAGGTGCCCTCTTAATGGATAATAGGTCCTCCTAAGTGAATGAAGTAAAAATCTGAATAATGTGGAAACTTGTTTTCACAATCAATAAACTTGAATTGTTTTACAGCGTAGAGAATATGAATTCAATGTGTTTTGCTTTATATATAACCGCCAACAGAAGGGATTGCTAATCTCTTGGTGAGACTTAAGCGTAAATTTATTAAATTTCTGTATCTGTAATTATGCAATGGATTCTACAAAACCTTTTAGAAACAATGCATTCTCAGAAGGCAACGGTCCCCCTCATTATGGAAGACACGCTGTTCTAGGTTATGAACCAACAGAATTCCCATCCAATTCCACTATTTGTAAAAAATAAAATGTTTAGCTTAAATATTGATCGATTTTGTAAGCAGTCGAGAAATTAATTTAATGAATTTAAATATGCTTTTTTTTTTCAATATAGAATGGCAGTGATTGCAGATGCTTGGTAATAATTAAAATTAGAATATTGATACCAGTTCTTAAGAAACTGTACAGGTAGATATTTTTTATACTAACCGTATTAATTCAACGCTACATTTAAAGTTACCTCCAAAGCAAGCAAATTTTTAAGTATTTTTTAAAATTTTCAATGAAATGCAAATTGACACTTCTCAATTTAGAAAATATATTGTTACAAATCTGTTATTGTTTCTAGCACGGTCAGTTCAATCAACGGAAAGACCACTTTCAGATCAGCTCTGTTGGGCGCTGATCGAATGCCGCTTCAGTTATCTCAATGCTTGGCGATGAATTTGACGAAAAAATAGATATTACTGGAAATTTCCAGAATTCAGACAAGTATTGAGTCGTCGAGAAAATAACGAAGTAACGGCGGAATATTCGAAGAATAAGCGTTACGGGAAGCTCAAGCGATTGCTGAGCTGAGTTGTGTGGCGAGTTTTTGTGTTCATTGTGGAAGCAGCATAGAGTCCTGTGAGGAGTAGCCAGTCGTGTAATAGTGTGTCGGCATTTAGATAAAGCTAGTGACGAGACAATGGAGAATTACAGTCGTTTGGAGAGACTGTAGGGTGAAGCTTCGAAGATCTCTCTTGCTGAATTCTGTCTTGCCGCTTTGTGTGCTGTGGTTACTACCGATTACCACTTGTGGTCTACTATTTCCTGTAGTATGCTGCTGTGTCGTCTCGGCACAGTATTATTATTTTTCGTCTGTGTATTCATCGTCTTTGTGTTTATTGTATTCACCAAAAAATTAGAAAAACCCAATGGAATTTGTAACAATATATTAGATATTTTATTTAACTACATTGATTCTGTATGAATTGTAAAAAATAAGGTCATTGAACTCATGATTGATGAAAATCAAACATTAAATAAAATTATGTTTTATTATCATTGCTGGAAGCTTTTGATCCGGGACTATTTGATGACTGAGGAGAGCTTTTTTGCAATTCTAATTCATCCAATTTCCGATACCTCTGAATGTCAAACATCACTTTGTCCAATCTTGCAACTCTTCTCTGGGCACTGGTTGCTGAAAGAGTACAAAAGAAAACTATTATGTAGACAAGTATCGATAAGTTTGTATATGTTACTTTATTTTTTTTATCGATTTTTCAGGATTACAAGAAATTATACAAAATGTACAACAATGTTTAGACAGGTAAAAATGTGCGAAAAATCCTCCCTCTTATGCGAACTGATAATAATATCTACACATCTTCTTATTGCTAATACGAATAACAAGAATGATAGCGATTTCGTTTCGAAAATCCTGAAAACTCGACAGAACTCCATGCAGAAGAAACACCTCCTATTAGGTTTAATTTAGTTTAGTTTAGTTTAGTTATATTAACGTCCCGTTTAAAGCAACACGAGGGCTATTTTGGGACGGACCACGTAATTTTGAACCACGGTCAGATGACGAGGACGACACCTGAAATGCCCCCCCCCTCTCCACACCAACGGGAGGACATTTGGCCTGACAGATTTAACGTGTAAGACACAGACCCCTCACACGACGGTTCTTCTGTAGAATCGAGTCTCGAACCTGTAACCCTCCGGTTCCGAAGCCGAGACCTTACCACCAGGCCACCGCGGCCCTCCTCCTATTAGGAGATGCAGCTTCTGTTACAATCTTTGTCCGAAATTTGCATTCATAAGAACTATTTCGCAGATTAATTGCTTTATTTTTTAAAAATTGATAAACGACGCGTAATTTACTAGGAATATATTTTGGACAAGATATTCAATTCATATTTCAGTTTCTTTAAAATTTTGATAACAAAGATTATAAAACTTAACTCACCTTGTTTTCCTCGGTTTCTGGCAGATATTTTAGGAGAAAACTGTTCAGTAGAAAATTCATCATTAAAATCAAATTCATTAGGCTCAGCTCTGAAATGAAAGAAGAGAAAAAAAAATTCTAAATAGAAATGGAAGTTTCATACCATGCATTTTGTTTGCATAAAATAAATATCTTTAGTAAATCCTTTTGTTATGGAGACTTATTCGGAATTCAAGAAATTGATGATGTTTTTAACTAGTTGGTCGCCCAAATAATGCTCTCAAAAATTTTCAATTAAATATTCAATGTCCTTTGTCTCTTAGTACCCCCCCCCCCCCCCTCTTCAGTAAAATATTTTAAAGCTTCATATTTCAATAATCACACCTATAATCATTATAGAAGCCTTCCAACATTTTGTTTATTGTACTATATATATATCTTTAATTTGCTGTCAACTACCGTTTGAATTTAAAATGGTAGAAATTAAATACGAATTAACAATAAATACGAAAATTCTTCTGCTGCAACCAAGCACACTGTGATCCTATGTGTTCCACAGAAGTATTAAAATATAATTTTTGCAATACTCTGAATAATTATTGAGTAAAAACATCTCCGGTTCAGATAATTCAGTTTTATTTTCTAAAATATTCAAATGCGTTAAATGATGTTTTATTTTATTTCAATAAATAACTGCATTACTGAAAACAATTATAAATCTAAATTTTATATAATCTTTTGGATTCTAAAAACCATATTTAGTAAAATTACCTCGATAATCTAATTTTATAAATTTCCCTAATCAAGACTGACTGAGTTATGAAGCTCTGAATATCATTAATTTAGAACAATAAAAAATTCCGTTATTTTAGGCAATCAGCCTCGGGAAAGTCTAAGCACTGATTAGCATATTTTCTTACAGATAGCCAATGATGAGATAAAATCACGAATTTTTATAGAACAGAAACATTCGAATTACTGTAACTCAGTCAGTTTTGATTTCAAAATAGTGGAACTTTTTTTTAAATTTAAAACATTGGTGTCCCAAGAATATTTAATTAAACATGACTCACAGAACAGAGGATCTGTGAAAAAAAAATTGATACGTAGCACGCATAGACAATGTACGAACTGTATTTTATTGTCTGAGGGTATTAGCCATTATACTTACTTTTTGTGAGGCAGAAATTTATTGTAATTGCTGTAGTTTTTATGAATGATACCACCCATACAGCGTCTTTTTTCTTTTAACTTTGTTTAATAGATTGGCTTTATGAATAAGGGACATTTGTTTTGCTTCTGAACATTTATTTATCGGAACAACCATTATCCTTAATTTAAGGACATGAATGCCCTTCGGAGCTTCTAAATTGATTTCAAAAACAACTTCTCTAGAAAAAACTTCTGAAACTGGCCTCTATAACCGAATTATTATTAAAATTGGTTAGCTGTTACTGCATCAGCAAATCCTGGTCTACTTTACATAAAAGCTAAAGATAAATTATTTTAGCTAA
>JAPMOQ010059111.1:0-13941 GCA_026543055.1 Argiope trifasciata | reverse complement strand
TCAGTTTTAGTCACTACTTTTTGGAGATATCACATTTACATTTTCTAAAGATATAGACTGGCAGTCAGTCAATTCTTCGCTTGATTTGACTCAAACTATGAAAGATGTCAACAATCAAGATGTAAAATCTGCTTACTGAATTTTTCTATCTAGCTTTTTCCATTTTGTCACTATCCACTAACTTATATTTAAATAATTCCACAGACAGACGTTCTTTGAACGGATTCTCCTCAAAATTTGGTATAAATAGAGTATGCCAAACTTAAAACATGCATCTCAAAGTGATTTTGAGTTATTCTTGTCATGGACAGACAGATTTGTTTCAAAAATGCGTTTTTTGAACTCATGAAGCATGGTCATTCATCAAAACCTCCTTTTCGTACTTTTTTGACGATTACAATCCTATATCTATACTATGCAAACGAAAAAGTTAAAAGACTTTTGTCTTTTATTCAACTAAATACAAATCAAGCTTATTTTTTTAATAACAAGCATTGAAGTGCACTATAAACATGCTTTTCGTTGGCTTTAAAAGTTTTTACCGAAATAACTTTAAAAAAATTCTGACAGTTTTTTAGATAAATTTCTAGTTAGTTTTTTATGTAAGAAGTCGCTTAAAACATATTTAAAAAAATGATATATTAATTTTAAAACTAAATATTGCAAGAGGAATTTCATTAAACACTTTTTTAAAAAGTTTACTTTTTGAGTATACTAACACGTATTCTTTTATTTCTTTACACATTATTTCTTTCCCATTGAAGGCTTTCTCAAAATGAATTTTTAGAAAGTTTTTCGTCCCTTTTTGAAAGATATCGTTTATTGCCCAGTGTAAAATGACTGAGTTTGTCCGTTCTAGAATTAAACATTGTAGACCAAATTTAATAATTTAAGTAAAAACAAACTCTAAAATCCTACTTTTACTAAAATGCTGGAATGAAATATTCAATATTGAATACAATGGAGTTTTTTAAAGTTAAATTTAAGGTATCCGAACACGTTAGGAGCACTTTTTGGAAAAAACATGGTATACTTGGTAGATATACTTTAACCATGTTTCTGAATTTAAGACTATTCAAAATTAATAATAGGATGTCAATATTTGAAACACTCTAAACATTTTTGAAAATTGACATTTAATACCATAAATTCTTATAAAACTTCAAATTGGTTACATCAAAAAATATTATTATCATCCTAAAAAAACTTATATCAAATTAAACTACATAGATTTTTCTAGGGAATGAAAAACAATCGCATGGTTCTAATCATAAATAAAAATTTTACGATCAAAGATTTATCATGAAATTTTTAGTAAAATTATGACATTATTATTCAAACAATAGGCTGTAAATTAAAAACTATTCACTCGATTTAAATTCTTGTAGTTCATTTCATCGAAAATGGTGTAAAGACAAATTCCATCAAATTTCATAGTAATATGATAATTATATTTTTTTATTTGATTTGAAGTGAGCAACAAATAAGTAAAAATCAATTTTGAGAAAAATCCATTTAAAGTATTTCGCAACATTTTAATAATAAATTATCGGCGTACCAACTTAATATTCACAAAATTTATAGGTTATACCTTCCTACTACTCATCTTTTAATAATTTTCCTTCTTTTAATAATTTAAATTTTTTCTGGTACTTGAAGGGTACTTTTCTGGCATTTTGAAGTAAATACTACTTAGATTCCTTTTTTTCTATCTCTATAGAGCTCAGCAAATGATTTAACTGTATTTACAATAGAGTGCACTCAAACAATCTTAAAAATATCCAGTTATTCTGTAAAGCCATTAAAAAGTATTACGGACATAAATACCCCTAATCAGAGGATTCAGAGCTCAACAAAAGACATGTTTAGATACAAATTTCCACAAAACGCCATTAAAACTCTTATTGGCATTTTGTATTTTTCTGTGCAAACCTTTTTCGTTACTTAAAGCTAAATTTGTGCCTATAAAATTTTTTAGCATGTTTTTATCCCTTTAAATCGGTATTTCCGATTATTAAGATGTCCACTTCCGGTTTACAGATCATTACGAAAATATTAATATCTTGACTTTTAATTAACATAGAGACATAAAGCTGTTTTGGAAAGCTCAAAGGCTGATCTATCCAATAAAAGAATGTTTGGAAAATGTAACTTTTTGCGAAAATCGACCTTTTCAATGTTCGTATACCTTAATTATTTCTCATTTTTTAATCTTACAAACAGAAATACAGACACTGATATCAGGTGAAAATGTAAGGCAACCATTATAAAATATTTCATCAGAATAAATCTGTATATAACTAATGTTTATTCTTTTCTTCAAAAACTTTGATCTTTCTATTCGGTTCCAAAACTCTTAACATTTTTCATCCAATAATTGTTAATTGCTTTAATACCAATACTGTTATTCACTCTTATTTATTTTGTTCCAAACTAAATTATTGAGCAATTAATAACCTGATACTGAATGAATTAAATTTGATTCAAATTCACACATCAACTTGCATAATTCATAAGCATAGCTTCCGTGAGCGAAATTAAAATGTTCAAAATGATGATTAGTTCTAAAGTTGTATAATTGAACTTAAAAAATAATAACTGCATTTTTAATTTATTCATTAAAAATATTTGTTTTATTATACGACTGTAATAACAAAGAAATATTTATTTAATAATTGAATAATGTATAAAACTTGTCAATCTATCAAAACAGACAGCAAAAAACAATTTGGCAGGAATACAGCGAGTCTAAGAATTGAGAATACGAAAACAAATTACTTTTACTTGATAAACCGTACTCTCATCTTAAATAACACATTTTCGAGAAGTGAAAACATGTTTTTATTTAATTAATTGTAAACTGCAGTTACATACACCGGTACAGTAGCTCGACATCAATGTCATTGAATATCTTCTGTCCCATTCGAGATAGTGGTTCAAAATTAGAAAATATATCCCTTTAAAATAAGTGTTGCAAGAAAAATGGGGTCAAATATCTTTAGATGCTACCAAAAATTTTTTGAATCGGTATCGCGGCATTTAGAGGAAATTATTAATGCCAAAAGATATACAATTAAAAATTGACATTTTCTTTATATACGAGATATTACAAAAATTTCATTAGTGTATTCTCAATGTTATGAGTCAAAAATCCGCATATATTTATTTAAGCTGCTTCTAAAACTTTTCAATTTAGAAAATTTTCATTAGTTATTCTTTTTTAAAAACATTAAATTAAAACCACTTGATAGGTGTAAAAATAAAAACACGTTTCCACTTCTCGGTAATGTCTTATTTATATTGAAAATCGAATTTTTCAAGTAAAAGTAAGGTGCAGATATTGTTTGAGCCACTGCTCATCAATTCGCAGGCAAAAAAATAATGCTCGACTAAACTGATGAAAGCAAATTTTTGAAAACATTTTACGTAAATTATAAAATATACTTCTTTTTATACAAAATACATGAGTGCAAAATCTAATTTTCAAATTTTATTTCAAATGTGGAAATTTACTAATTGATTCGATTCTTACAGATATATAATATGAACAATAAAAAAACTACTCCATTTTATTAGCATTCGATGTGTCAAAAAGAAGAAAAAAGAAGTGTAAAAGCTTTAAAGAAAAGTAGCTTTCTTTTAAATTGCATTTCTTTTTCTTACCCATTTTCAACTGTTTTCTCAAGAGAATCGTTAAATTTTCTGTTTTTTGGAAATGTTCCAACATTCAAAAAGCGGTTTTGTTTTAGTTTTTAAAATCGTTTGTTTGAGTTCTTTTTCATTTTTATTTCATGAATCGTCTGCTTTAGGGTTTAGATTTGTGTTTAGTTTTCCTTTTTTGAACTGAAAGAGCCAGCTTAAAAGATAATAAATTTTTTTCTTACGTTTTCTAATTTTCTTCCCTTTCTGTCAATTTATACATTTTCATTTAGAGTTAACACTTCAATGGACCTTTTTTGAGTAATAAAATTATTTTTTCCAATGATTTCAATTTGCGTCTTGATTTAGTGACTTTAGATGGTTTTGGACGGTTAAAAAAGAAATTGCCCAGAGAATTATTTGATGTAACGAATTATTTTTTCAAGGAAAAGGTAGTGTTTTTTAAATTTCAATTTCTACTATTAGTTCACATTCACCCTATATATTTTATATTTATATATATCTTAATAGATCAAATTTTCATTCGGTATTAAAATAATTTTTATTCATCAATTCCAATTCAAATACATTTTTTTTAAACTTGTAGTGGATGACACTATATTCCAATACAGTTTTATTCAAATATTAATTCATTCATTGAATTTAATTAAGTTTTGATACTTTATTGGAAATGGAAATTAACAGGCAACAGATCATTCGGTAAAATTTAAGGATTTCAGTGTTTTTCATGTGAAGGTAAAGAATACGAATTCAATTCTTGTGAAAATTAATCGTTTTTTGATACTTAATAATTTTTTTCGATAATTATTTGATAAAAAGAAATTAAAAGAAAATTTTTCTTCGGTGACTTAAGCAGAAATTGAATTTTGATTTTTTAAATATTACTCACGATTCTTTTTACTTTACATGAATTTATGTTATTATTAAGCCAAACTTCAACTTGCATAATTATTGAAATTTTAGAAAATATTTAAGAAGAAATCTGCAAGGCTATTTCATTTTTATCTACTCTCTGTATAAATAATTTCCTTTATTTTTACTTTGTATTTTAGCTCATTGATTTAATTCAATGAAATCTATTAGCTCATTTGATGTTATTGATCTGTTGATCTTCTGATTCTTTTAGAATATGCATTTATGGAGTAGCATAATTTTTTCCTCGATTTTAACATCTAAAAACTGTAGATTAGAAAATGTAACATTTTTCGAATCTGACAGTATCTATTTATTGAAAAAATGGTGTTTTTACTAATGAAAAATAATTACTTAAACATTATTTAACATTCTTTTATTATTTATATTTCTTTTCTTTTATGACATGACATTCTTTTATGACATTATGCATTATTTGATTTATACTTATAGTTTTCTGATTTTTAATTTGTAGATTTACAAGCTTTTAAAAAATATTTTTAGAATTTTATTTCATTGGTTTTTTGATAATAGAAAATAATTGATAATTATTTTTTCGAATTTTGGAGCTAATTATTTGATTATTTTAACTTTAAACATTAATTATCAACATAGAACAAAAACCGTAGGCATCAGATCTACTTATAAAGCTGCGTTTTAACATAAAGAAAGTGAAATGTGAAAATTTTATACAAAAATTTTTAAGACAATAATATAAAATGTATAAAGAAAAAAAGTATAATTATATAAAATTTTAAGAAATATGTAATTCATATATTCAATGATAAAATCATAAAATTTGAATATTTAATCAGAAATATGCAAGTTTGATAAGATTTGATTCTGTTTGCGAATTTCAAATATGGCATCAGTCATCGCATTGCGCGAGGAGCAATTTTCACATCATGCTGTTTACGGAAAGAATGTCAGTTACAAGCATGATTATGTTAATGAAAGTGAAAGTTAATAATCGTGGCTTAGCATTAAAAATAAAGTCCAAAGAAAGTGATTTTTTTAATAATATCTTTGGACATCATCATGGTTGAAAAAGTTGTTAAAATTAGGATATAAATATAATTATATAAATAAATCTATTACAAAGGCCTTTTACAAACTATTTAGGATTTTTAAAAACTGAAAGGAAGCATTGCACGAAGTTAAAATTGGAATCAGAAAAGGAATTTGTGGATTTTTAAATGACACAAAATAGTTTTTTTTTGTGAATTTATGGTAAGAAATTTTTAACCCTCAACTGCGCAATTTTTGTAAAATCATTATTTAGATGCGATGTTTGTAAACAAGTTCAAGCATTTTTCAAACAAAGGGAACTGATACTATATTATTACGGAATTCGGAATTCTTAAGATTTTTTTGATCGATGAAGGAACACAAATTGACTTCAAATGCAAACAACGACGACTTTTATTCAACACGAAGAAACAAATATATAACCGAGACGAACACACGTAATATACAGCAACACACTATAACAAGTAGTGGTCCACATATAGCAATCGGTAATAATTAAGCTGCCGTACTCAAAGCGGGCAGTTAGACAGAATTCAGCAGGAGGAGGAAAATCTTCTTAACTTCACCCTACAGTTTATCTTGACGTCTGCAATTCTCTACTGTCCAACAGCCGAAACATTACTTCACGACTGGCTTCTCCTGACATGGTTCGACACTGCTTCCACAATAAATACCAGGAATTGATATACATCTCAATTAACTAATCGCTTGATCTTTTCACAAAGCTTATTCTTCGCTGGATTGATCCAACTATTTTGCTGTTAACTCACTATAAGCTTTAAATCTCCGGCGATTTGGTACACGATTCTGAAGAACTCTGTGTTCGGCTTGAACTATCGGACTTTTATAGTTCTTAGAGCCGGGCAGAGAAAGTTCTGTAGCAATCAGACTTATCTCAGTTCCTATCTTCAAAATTCTGGAAAATTCCAGTAGTATTTATTTTGTCACCAAATTCGTCACCAGGTCACCAAATGGTGGCCAGGTTTGTCACCGAATTCTGAGATTACTGATTCGACATCCGATCAGGATGCAAGATCGCAGTCGACCATAACAAATTCTGTCAATACTGCTACGTTCAGTGGTGGCGGGGTGGTTGGCTGCATGCAAGAAGAAGAAGCATGCATGGAAGATCGTAAAACAGTCTTTACAGTGTTTGAACTCACCTAGCTGGGAAACAGCATTACAGATTTGTTACAATGTATTACACGATAATAATATATCATAAAAATTCAGTAATCGTAAAAATAGGCATTCTAAACTTTGAAAAAAACGGAATGCAATAGAAAATGAACTCAATTACAATTCGTGGAGTAATAAGTAACTAGAGAGTTAAGGAAGAAAACGTAAATATTCTTATTAAATTGAGAATTTTATTTAAGAATTTAAGATCTCGATCAGAGTAAGTGTATATCTACTGATGATGATGTCGTCTCCGTGTTTCTACGGAAATGGGGTGCAGTAGCTTCTGAGATTAAAGACCCCTGCACGCACAGAGGGCAGAAGTCTGACTTCCAGCTCAAATGAAGGTGACACACACATTCGCTTGCACAACCCCTTTTTACAGGGTAGTACATTCATACACCTCACAGATAGAACACAGAACAGCCATGCCCGAACCGGGACTCTAACCTGCGGCACCCAGATCACGGGGAACACACGCTACCCCTATGCCAGGACGCCGGTATGTATATTTACTTATCCAAGAAATAATTACTTAACAAAATATAACAACGTGAAATCAAGCTGTCTGCCTTATGCATGTTTGAATTCTTTACACAATGCTCTTAATTTTCACTTTGTTCAGTTAGCAGAAAATATGTTAGCCAAAAATATTAACAATTTATAATCCGAAAGACACAACTAAAAACCGTCTTTAGAATTTCTTCCATTACTTCCAAAGCCGACTCGATAGCAATAATTTTCTTTCTTAACCGTAAGTTTCCAAAAGAATTCGGACCATTTTAGAAACGTATAAAAACTTCTTAATGGTTTTTCTTTTCCAGGCCATCTCGTTAAACTTTTGGCACATGATAAGTTGTTTCTTTCCTCCGTAAAAGACGGTCTTTGTTCCGATTACAAACGGCCGACTAATCTCTTGAGCTTAGTAAAACCCTTTATGGCATTGCTACAATGTGAATTCAGTATTATATCTTTGTGGATTTATTACTGTTAGAACCATTTTTGAGCTTTTTGCCTGTAGTATTTATCTCCTGTATCATCGCCTTGGAGACTGCGAAATATTTTATGTCTTCATTCGATCGACTATAGCTAAGCAATAAAATCTTTTGTGTGAAAGATTTGGGTTTAACTCTTTCTTTTTTGAATCGTTTGTAATCTTGGAGGAGATGAAAATATTAGTTTAATAACAAAGAATTTAATAATAACATATCGTGTTGTATTATACAGGGTGTCCCAAAAAGATTGAAACGCGCTTTAATTCTTTAACTGTTAGAGATAAGTAGGTGATGTAATTTGAAAAAATGTTCAAAATAAGGTAGGAGAGAAGATTACATTAAGAAAAAAAATCCACCTATGAATTTTTAAAAGTTACACTTTTTAAATTTTTATACAACCCCACTATGCAAATTTGGTCAATTAGAAAGTTTTTCCTTTCCATCCCAGAAGACCATTAAAAAAAACTGCATAATTGTATCTTTAAAATTTTTTGAATAATAACACAGAAAAAAAATTGACTTATGTCACTTTTCTATACTACTTGAAAGACTTTTTCGTCGGTGAAAATAGGGACCATATCCAAATTGATAATAGAAATTCTTCGATCAAAAAAAGATAATAAGCGTAAAAGAAATCCAAAATGTCATTTAAATAAAGTCCTTATTGATGGAGTTAAACAGTTTTAACAACATAAGATTGTAAGAAGTGTAACATAAAAAAATAATAATAAATAAAACGAAAATACATTTAAAAACACACGAATCATAAAGCATTCTCAAAATGCTTTCCATCAACACCAATACATAATTGGGCTCTTCTAATAATGCTCCTGTAAATATTTTGGAGTTCTCCTCCTGTAATATTATTGCATGCATTAATTATCTTTTGTTTAAGGTCAGTTACATTCAGGGGGCGAGTGTTATAAACTAGCGTTCGAAGCCGACCCCAAAAATAAAAATCGAGTGGAGTTAGATCAGGAGATCTGGGGGGGGGGACATTTTGTAGGTCCATTCAGACCAATCAACTGTTTATTAAAGTTTTCGTTGAGCCAGTTTGTTACATTTATAGCCTTGTGTGCAGGCGCTCCGTTTTGTTGAAAATACATTTTTTTACTAATGACAATGGTGTCGTCTCCTAAGTATCTGTTACTATGCCATTCAAAATAAGTTGCAAATATTTTATAGCTGTAAGTGCTCCTTCATAAAACACTGGACCAATCAGTTTTCCGTTCCGCACCATACGCACACAGAAAACTTTCTCTGGTGATGTATTTCTTGCACAAAAAATGGTTTTGTATCATTCCAATAATGATCGTTGTGTGCATTTATGTGTCCTTTTACCGTAAACAAACATTCATCAGTCCACATAATGTTCAAGCCAAAGTTTGAATCTGTGTCCTGTTGGATTAATAACCAATTGGAGAATGCTACACGTCGGTTAAAATCAGAGGGATGGAGTTCTTGAAGTCCATGAATACAAAATGGATGCCAATTGTGTTTTTCAAGTATTCTATGGATTGACGTCCTAGGTAATCCTGTAATTACACTTGCTTTTCGAATGCTTGATCGTAGGTTGGAAGAAAAATATGCAATAATATCTATTTCTTGGTCTTCGTTGTACAAGATATTTCTACCAGGGCCAGGTCTTGGATTAAATGAACCGGTAGTTCTCAATCTTCTCATCATCCGATAAACAAATGTACGTGAAATTTCAGGCAAATAGGGATATCGTCGTCCAAATTCCCGAGCAGTTTCTGCATTATTTCTATTGGAAATAGAATAAACCATTGCTAGTTCAAATAGTTCGTCATTTGTTAAAAGTGCCATAATGCAAAAATAGTTACAGTATTTTTACTTCGATAATATGAAACTCAATATCGCTGAATGATTTCTAAACTTTATTTTGATATGCACTAGGAAATCTTGGTTAAGTTGTACAGGAAAGAAATAATATTGGAACTAAAAAAGTTAATTGAAAAATAATCGTCTACATTTCTTTATGTAACTTAAAAATAAAATAAATTTTTTTTTAATATACACGTATTAGAAGCGGCTAAATTCCAGTTAAATGAAAGGCAAAAATCGTCTGGCAATTAATTTGTTAGAATGTCGGTTTGACAAAAAATGTGATGAATTTGAAAACAATTAAAATTCTACCAGACTAATTTAATAGTGTTTTTCTTTTTTATAAATTTTGCTATAAAAATCTGTCAAATGGCTTTTATTGATTTTCAACGAAATCTTATAAAATTTCTAATGTAAATTTAGAATACATCGCATAAAATTACTTGCCCCTGATAAGCTTAAAACAAAAGACAATTCTGTAACTGTATCTTGAATCTACCGTAAATTCGCAAAAATGTGTTTTGTAAATAATATTAAAAAAATTTATGTGTTTATAATTTGTTGCAAATTTACATTTCCATTTTGGTATATGGTCACTAAAAACAGCGTTCAATTTTCAATTACGCATAATTCACTCAATTTTAAAGATACAGTTATGCAGTTTTTTTTAATGGTCTTCTGGGATGGAAAGCAAAAACTTTCTAATTGACCAAATTTGCATAGAGGGGTTGTATAAAAATTTAAAAAGTGTAACTTTTTAAAATTCATAGGTGGATTTTTTTTTCTTAATGTAATCTTCTTTCCTATCTTATTTTGAACATTTTTTCAAATTACATCCCCTTCTTATCTCTAACGGTTAAAGAATTAAAGCGCGTTTCAATCTTTTTGGGACACCCTGTATATAATTTTATACAAGAAGTGTTCAGATGAAAAGGTGTGAAACATCGTAACAGCGTAACTGTTAACATATTTACCTCTACGGCATATCTGTAGCGAGACATCTAGAAATGCAACTGTAGTCTTCGTCGTAGATCGGAGCATGCGATGGTGCCCATACGCGCAGGAAAGAGCAGTTGCTCTTATAAAGACCTCCGTCCATTTGACCAATAATATTGAATTCCTCGAGCACTGTAGAACCATTAATTCCGATGTGTACAGATCTTACCTCAAAGATTACGCAGGTTCATCAAGAGCAAATGACCGGGATTACTCACGGAGAGTGTGATTCTCATTTTTAATAACATACGTTCGCAGGTCTACAGAGTCATACTCGTGAAACTAGCCAAGTTCAATTTGGCGCAGCTTGACCATCCACGCTACGACCCGGACATGTCACCCTGCGAATCTCATGTGTTTATTCTCCTGAAAATACTTCTAAAAGTGAAGCTCTTCAACTAATATGGCGAACTTAAAGGAGTTGTGAAGGATTAAAGAATTACAAATGGCAATTCAGTATAATTTTATATCAACGTTCCATTGAAAAAAAAACACTGCTGCTATTTTGGGGTTATCTTTGTAATTTTAAACGATGGTCAGATGACGAGGATGGTACCTAAGCAGGCAGTCCCTTCTCCAAACTTCCACATCAAATCAGTGGGAAGACGTTTGACCCTGACTGACTTGAAGTGCATCAAATCCACATATACGACGCTTTTTCGGTGGAATAAGGCCTCCAACTTCAAACCTTCAGTATCTGAGGCTGATATCCACCACTAAGCCGCCGTGGTTCTTCCGGCGAAAGTGTTCACCTCTTCTGTATATTCGCCTCCGCGGCTCTTGCAAAAGGCGTCTATTAAAGAGTTAAAGATCCCTTAAATGTATAGTAATGCTAATCTGCCTCGTATAGCTTAAAATATCATATTTATGCAGCAATTTTTGCATATTTAATTTTAGCAAAACTTTTTTTTATCTTTTCTGAAGGCAACTAGAACGTTTGCAAGTTTATTATTATTGATTTTTATAACTGAAACAATTTTTATTGTTGGCGAAACGCAATTTCTGGACGTTACTAGAACTTTTGCACATTTATTATTATTATTTAATATCTGAGACAATTTTTACTGTTGGAGCTCTGTGTGACAACAATTCCACTTTGGCGGATGCTACGAATTACAATTATTTATGTAAACAGTAATAAAAACATACAGGAAAGAGGGTTTCGGATAGAAATAAGCTAAGAATATTGAATAATATTTGCGCATTAGGTAAACTGATACAAGAAAGATGTACTTTTTGTGATGTAAAAATATATCAATACGCAAAATCGGCTCTACATAAGTTCATAAAACCTAGAGGGTCATATTATTTTTGTCGTCAGTGGATTTACAAAAAGATGGCAATGGCCTACATTTTCAAAAAAAAAAAAAAAATAAGGTGTAAAATTCCACTATGTAAGTGTACCACACAGTGGTCATGCAGCAAATGTAACGTTCCTTTATGTTTAAATGCTAAAAATAATTATTTCATGAGTTTTCATATTTTCTAATATAATTACAAAATATGAATTTACGTTTATCTTTGAAATATTACAAGTATTATTTATACTTGAAATATTACATTACTGTAAGCAGTAAATTTGTGGAATTCAAGGAATGATTGCTCATGATAATGTAGAAAGACGCGATTTTTTTTATTGAAAATTAAAAAAAAATTCTTAGATTTATTATTATTTTTTTTCCATAACTATACACATTTCCCAGTTGATAACAAATTTCATTTATTAAAAGTAAAAATTCATACATTTATGGATTAAGATACTAAAGTGACTGGTAAATGAAATTAAGTTTGTTTCAGGGATTTTATCGATGAGTTTAGTATCTCATTAATGATTTGATGTTTTGGTATGTCAAACAGTAGAAGAAGCGTCAGTTCAGTTTTATTTTCTTAAATACAGATGGGGCAATAAGAGTTGTTATAAAGAATTGATTTATTCAGAGTTTTGGGCAATAAAAGGAATCTGCATAATATTCTCTCTTCTGTTTCTCATTCAGTAAAAGATAAAGTGAAAAGAATAGTCTTGAAAAGGCTTTGATGCTACTTTGCTACTTTGGCAAGTAAGAAATATATTTTGAAGCAAGAGTACTTCGTAATATGAGATAAAATTTCAAACACTAGTCCTTCTAATCACGGGTCCGACTCTGTGATTGATTTTGATATGTTATCCGTGTTTTTTTCAGTCCAAGAAATATTTAAATACCCTGAAGTGTTATTTTGGTATCACATAAATTCATACAGAAGTTCAGAATTTTAAATAGTAATCTCATATGAACGCAACTAATGAGAATGTTTTCACAAAAACCTGTTAATATTTCAAGAAAAATCAAGATTTCATAGCTAGTAAGTTACTGAACAAATAATTGTAGCTCTTATGAAAAAATGAAGGCCACAATAGACCTGTAGTGGCATTTCTGTTTTGGAATTGGAAGTTTCGGAGTTTAAAACTTTAATCCATCAAACAACCACAATGTAAATACAAATCTGTCGAGATTAAACATCTCCCTACTCGCGTTCTGCGAAAGCTTGGAGACGAGGAATGTGCTAGGTCATGTATGAACTCGTCATACGACAGTGACTCAAAATTATTAGATCCGCTGATCCATCCCCAAATAATTCTACTGATATATTGCACGAAACATTAAAATGTCTAAAGTAAATTACTCTTTTACGTACAGATATTTAAGCTGCTATTTTGAACGCGTTTCGATATTTCTATGGTTTATTTCATTTGATATTAGTTATCTGGGATTTAAGGCCAGCTATGATTTTGTATAAGGTATTTGCAATATTGTGGTTTTAATGTGAGGAATAATCTATATCTTCATTAATGCATAAGTTATGTACATTCTTGAGGTTCGATCTCGGGATCATTGGATCCGTAGCCTCGAGACATGACCCTTAAACCAAAAATGTACACTCCGGTGTGGAAGTTCTTATTTAGTTTATGAACTTATCACTACATTACGCCCCTTCCAGTGAACCAGAGGTGACGAACGATGTTATCGCACCAAGTGTTTTTGGCGGGTGACGAATTTTTTATAGCGCCAAGTGTTATGGCGGTGATGATTGTTCTTATCATGCCAAGCGTTATGGCGACTTTTTCTACCGATAGAGGGTACTACGAGGGTGCGTTTGTTTGTTCAGAATCAGGGGCACCAATCTGCCTTCTTAGGTTCGAACTCTGGGTCATTGGGTCCGTAGCCGTGTAACATAACCGCTAGACAAAAGTGTGCATTCTAGTCTGAAAAATGATATGAGGCTTATAAACTTACCACCACTGTTGGAAAACTGAGTCAGCAGATTCATATGTTATAACCTTGGCGCC
>JAPMOQ010059085.1:2091609-2110236 GCA_026543055.1 Argiope trifasciata | reverse complement strand
TAAAATCAACATGAAACTTTCTAGTTCTTAATACTAATTTATTTATCTTTCATAAAAATACACGATATAAAAGCCCCTCAATTGCAAACTAGACTGAATGAAATCAGTAACAAACATTGCTAACCCATTGCTAATCTATTTATCTTTAAAGAAAATATAGGATATAAAAAACAACCCAATTTTTTAGATAGAATCCGAAGTGAATCAAATTCTAGTTGACTTCAAATTATTTTATTTCACTTAAGTATTAATTCAAATATTTCTGTATCACAGATTTGATTTCTATGAAAATATAATAGAATTGAAGTAATTTTCTCATTTTTTTAAAGAACCAAATTGTTCTAGAAGTTTTTGTTATTCATTTGGAACTTGATTTTGTAGGCCTCATTAGTGGTGTAATTTAATAATTATTTTAAAATTAATGGTCATTTGGAATAAATCCATTATAATTCTCCATTACTAGAATTGTTTTAAGGACAATACTGTCTAATGGTTAAATATATAATTTCTTTATTTTCAAGCATTCTATTTTTCATGGAATACATATAAAAATGAAACATTTTAGTCAAGTATTTTCAGGCCCGCATGTTTCATGGTAATAAAAACTGGTGCAATTTATCGCACCTTGTTTTTAAAAACTTGTTTTATAATTTTCAAAAGTAATTATTTATTAATTGCCTGGTTTTATTTAGTTTCTGTTCAAAAAGAGAAAAAAATTACACAGCCATGAATTTTAAATTTTTGAAATTAAAAATTCAATTTTAATAATCAATTAAAAAAATTTTGTCAATTAAAAACAGATAGTAGTTAAAAACATTGTTTATTAGAATATAGAAATACAAATTATGATTTTTTATTACAGATCTAAAGATCAAAGCAGAAATCATTAAAGCTTGCACCAAGAAAAAACAATATGATAAGAAATTGTTACAATAAATAGTAAAGCTACAAAATATTCCTAAAATTCATTAAAAATTGAAATATATTATAAATATGATACACATTTTAACTTGCTTAGAAAATATGTATCCACACCTTAAACATTCACTTGTGCTTTTATTTCCAGAATTCTGAAAAAAAATATTCCTTGCATTTTAACACGCGAAAATTCTTTTTTTTTTATTATTAAAATGAATAATAATAAAAATTCATTTTATTGTTATGAATTTTTATAATAATTAAATGATTGTTTTATTATTATTGTTAAAATTGAATAGCAATAAAAACACTTATATTCTTCTTTTTATTAATTTTATTCTTCTTTTAACATAATTATTTTTAATCTTCTTTTTATTTTTTATTTTATTTTTCATATTATAAAGGAATCAAGACAAATTCTTTTCTTATTATTCTTACAAATGAATAGAAAAATTATTATTGTTAAAAAGGAATAATATTAAAAACAATTTTGTTCTTTTTATTAATTTTATTCTTCATTTATAATAATTATTTTTAATCTTATTTTCATTTTTTATTTTATTCTTCTTATTATAAAGGAATAAAAAAATTCTTTTATTAAAAACGAATAGATGAATCTTTTTATTATTATAATCATTTTTATGATAATAATAATAATTAAAAAAGATTATTATTATTATACTCCCTCAGCCTTTTGAATTTGGCGACAAAGTGATCGACAACGGCATCGGTGTGAAGCGTGGAGAGGACTGGAAACGTGTGCGAAGCATCATCACTCCGACCTTCAGCACCGGAAAGATTCGAAGAGTACGTAACATCTTTATCATCGTTTGAAACAGCAAGTGCAAAAGTCTATAAATCTATATAAAATCTAGATGTGTATCATACTCAAAAACGGCACACATAAATGAAAAGCAATACAATAACGTTATAAGGTATCCGACTACGTTCGAAGGAATTTTTTTGAAAAATTAGATTTTTAAGAAACTAATTTAAACTATGGTTTTTCAATGTATTGTCAATGCTTTATAACACAAAATACAATAAATAGAAAAAAATTTAAAATGTCATACATTTTGAAAAATAGGAAAATTTGTAGTAAATTTTAATAAAATTTAATCAAAATGGTTGACAATTGCTGCATTACAATTTTGTAATGCAGCAATTTTATTTTTCTTTGTGCACAAGTTACAGAATATAATAATAAATGAAATGAACCAAAATCGAAGAAAAGTTTTGAAATTCAAAGAAGTTATGGTTTAAAATATACACATATATGCCTTTTTTCCATAAATTCACATTTTAATTTTTCTAAAAGTATTTCATAAACAATAAAACTTTTGATTCATTTCATTGCCCATTTTATTTGAAACACACGCTGAAATTTTCATGTAAATACTTCTATTAGTTTTTGAAATAACTACTAACGGTGAAGAATTTTTTATGAAAATTAATGTTCTCAGAAAATCGAAGACAAATTTTAGTTAAAAAATAGAATTTACTCAAAATTCCACTGAGTGATAGGTTAGGCCTTCCTTTTGTAGAAAAAATAAACTGTTTTGAAAAGACGAAAGTCTGAACTACAAAAAATAACAATGAAAAAAAAAAACTCGCCAATAACCAAATGAATTTTAAGATATAAAGATATAATTAGAATATACGACCAAAAACTTCATTTAAAATCCCTATACACGACAATGCAGCAATAGCAAGCTAATAATGAGTAATTTTTAGTGATATTTTACACCTCGATGAAGTTCGCTCATGCTGTTTTTTAAGAAAGCTGTCATTAG
Organism: Argiope trifasciata; assembly: GCA_026543055.1. Taxonomy (NCBI): domain Eukaryota; kingdom Metazoa; phylum Arthropoda; class Arachnida; order Araneae; family Araneidae; genus Argiope; species Argiope trifasciata. The sequence continues at coordinate 2,107,525 of JAPMOQ010059085.1, read as the reverse complement.
CAATTATTCATCATTGCATACTTCCCAGCATCTGAGCAAGAATTCACGAAATTGTGGACATATATTCACATTTTTGCGAGCATTTGCAAAGATGGTGGGGATTCTAGAGACGAAACAGGCTTGAAAACATCTCTAACATTCGTAAATTATTACTTTCTCTTCGAGTAAAATCAAAACTTTTAATACCCTGCCTTAAAATTCGTTTGCGATGCTGTCGGACAATACCATAGATAAATGGGGAAGGTGTCCTCATTCATATTTTTTGCATGATTTTAATTTTTTATATAAATATATTTTGCTTCCACCTTTAGTTCTTTTTGTTATTAGATTAATTAAGAATAACCATATATAGTAATTAACATTATCTATTAGGTAATTTCAATACCTTAACAGTAAACTTACCATCTGTTCTATTCGAAGGTTAAGAACTTCAAGTTCTCAAATCAGTAAATAACATGTAAATTAGTGTTATTTGGGACAAACCTCTTTAGTACTCACAGATACAAGTTTTACATAGATATAACCTGGAGAGTGAAAATATGCACCCAGCATAATTTTTTTTATTTTTGACGTTTTTCCAAGGTAACTACTAAAAACGTTACTCCAAAAAACATTTTTATATCATTTTGAAATCTTGAAAAAAAAAGTTTCATTTAATGTTGTCGTTTTAATTTCTATGCATTTGTTTTCTAGAATTTCAATATCTTATCAAAAAAATTTTTTAAAATCAATTTCAAGTTTATATTTCATTGTTTACCATAGAATTCAACCCATTTTCATTGTTTCATCAAGTATTTAATCGCATGATTTCTTGTTTTGATTCTAAAAGATTCTTTTCATTATCTACAAAGTTAACATGCAGAATAAGAGATTTAAGTTAAGACAACATTAAAAAAAATAAAATAAATAAAAAGATTGATGAAAAACACAGCTAAGTTTCTAATGATGATAAAAAGTTTCATGATGTCATGGAACTTTTTATCATCGTTAAAAACTTGTGATCATTCAAAACTTATGTCAAATTCCATGGCGTCATTTAAGTACTATGATATCATGGAACTTGATTTCATTTGGAAAGTTAATGGCACAATAAGCAAGGTCAGAAAAAAAATATTTAAATCCCTCTTTTAATATTGGAGTAATTTGATTCTAAAAATAATTTATTCAAAGAATAATGATCAGGTTATATAAAAGATATTTAATGGAAACTAAACACATTCAATATTTCTGGCAAATTAGATGGCCACGAAAGACAGCTAATTAATAAAATATAAAGAAAGTATGAAATAAAGTTAAACTTAAAGTGTGTGCACTAAAATTAAAACTTTGCATGTAACTGAATTATTTGATTTACAAGTTTCTTTTCGAAATAAGCAAAATAAAATTTATAGTTAATTTTAGCTTATTTTTTTTCAGATGCTGTCCATTATTAATGAATGCGCCGAAACACTCGTCATCAATTTCAAAGCTTTGGCTAAAGAAGGAAAAGGAATTGAAGTAAAAAGGTTGTTCTCAATTATATTATATATTTTAGTGGGATGAATATAAGAATTGGATAAAATTTTAAATGTAATTAGTAGATCAAGCATTATTTGACAAATTAATTTCCGTGCGACTCACCTGTGATTCACATCTGCTATATAATTAGCTTATAGCTGCTATTTAATTATAAAATTATCTTCTTTAATAAAACGAAGTAAAAAGATTATTCTCTATGGCATATTTTGGCGAAATGAATTATTTCTATAAGAATTGGATGAAAATTCAAATGTCATAAATAGATTGAACATTATTTAACAGATTAATTTCCGTGTGACTCACTCGTGATTCACATCTGCTGTATAGTTAGTTTATAGCTGCTATCTAATTATAGAATTATCTTCTTTAATAAAATGAAGAGATAGCAAAAGAAGGGTAATTTAATTAGATGGATGGTACGAATCACTGGCATAAACCATGATGATGAACATTTTTGAAACCTCAAAATGATTTAAATAATATTTTATATCTTAATTAATGAATAACTATCGCAACCAATAATCATTTTAAATCTATTTCAAGATCTTTTGGGATTGTAATAAATTGGTTTTTTAAAACTTATAGTTAAAAACTTTAACTTTTTGACATATTTTTTAATATCTTTTTGACCATGATTCTTCATAAATTGCTTATATTATAAAAAATAAACAAATTTCTTGGATAAAACAGATAAAAAACTGGAATGAACTATAACACAAAATAGTAGTATAAGAGAAGTTAGTGCAACTCGTCTATGCTTCTATTATGAAACATTTTATGACTTCATAATTTATTAGAAGATAAAAGGTATACACATTGTGAGGCTCCCCTCTCCCATTCATGATAAGTGACATTTCCAGCCAGCTGTGTAATCAACTCTTAAAACTCTTCATTGTTAAATGCCTTCAGATGGACAGACGGGTCATCTTCTTATCGCCGATTGCCATCTCATCTGGTCATTACTGATATCAACTGAAGAACCACACGAGGGAGTTTATCGTTTAAGAAAAACTTATCGCACCTTCAAGGGAAAGGTGTATCAACCCATCTGCATGCCAAATATTTCCCATTGTGAAAGAACAATCATTAACACGTGTTGCAGAACGATCAGTTACGAGGACGCATCTTTGATGGTCATTTCCCACGTCAAATTGAAGCTGTAAATGAGAACATTTGCTAAACAACTATTGGGTGGTACAGAGCTCTAGTGAATGAATGGGAATTGAGAAAGCTGAGTTTGGAAAGCGAAAAAATGTGGGGCTTTCTTTGAGGAGGGAGAGAAGAGACTTTTGAATTGCCTTGCTGATTAACAACCTGTTTATGTGGTGTTATTTCTCCGAAATGATGGGGAAATTTTCACCATAATCCTTCAACCTTCAACAGTTGTGTAAAGATCATCAACTTCCAAATGGTGAAAACCTCAAATAGCTCAACCTAGATTAGAACAAATTATTCTCCTGTATATATATGATTGTAAATAAAAGAACTGTCTTTTATTTGTTCGGTGAGGATCATGACATTACAATATTTATAAGGATGAATATAATCATTCGTTATTTAAACACTTTTCAAATAGAAACATCGCTTTGCATCCTTCATTTTATTTGTCTTTGTTTTACTGTTTCAGAATTTATGGTGCTTACTCCATGGATGTGATCGCCAGTTCTGCTTTCTCCACCAAAATCGACTCGCACAATGATCCCGATAATAAGTTCGTGCAAGTGGCCAAGAACGTCTTCAACCAAAAGCCTGGATTGAAATTTTTTCTCTTCTGTAAGCTTATTTATTTTCCTTAGATTTATTAAAAGCTGTTTGTAGCAGTTACATAACTCTTGTCTTCTCTTTTGGATACTAGATGGCGATGCCTGATAGGCTATCCCATAATGCATTGCGCATTGCAAGTGTAATCAGAATGAGATGTGATACTGCCCAGTTAACCCCTTGCGTACCAGATGGCGTTCTCTAGAGCACGCGCAAATCCCAGATTTCTGGGGATACTGACCTTGACGTTACTACGTTGTTGGGTGTGCTACAATGTTGAAAAAAAAAACTAAAATCACAATACACTCATGTAATGTCTGTAAAAAAGCTTTTTGTTCCAAGGAACATTTCGAGAAATTTCACAAAGATTTGTAATTTTAATTTTCTTATTTTTTCAAATTTTTGAAACACAGACATTTTGAAACCTCCTCTTGTTTCCACCCTTCAGTTAACTGCAGACAAAATGAATCCAAAATGTTTTTATGCAATCCTAATAAAAGAAAATCTACTTTATGATGTTTCCTGTGCTGGTTACTCTAGTTGTACACCTAAAGAAGCCATGTATCAACATGAGGTTACAATGGGATTTTGCCCTATACATAGCACGTATCCACTAGTGGTTACTTGGTAAGCAAGGGGTTAAGCTGTGTGAGTGAATGACTTTTCTTTGTGTTTATTCAGTGTGTGAATGTGGTTATTAAGGTATCCGACTAAGTTAAAAACACTGGTTATCGATCACATTGTCAAATATTTTTAGACTTTCCTCTTACCAAAAACTATTTTTTTAGGAAAACGGAAGCCTTACCTATAATCTAGAGTCACATATTTTTCAGCTAAAATTTATCTTTAAATACAATTTTTTCAAAATTTTAATTTTCATAAAAAATTTTGAACTGTTGACATGATATCTCAAAAACTAATAAAGATATTTACATAGAAATTTCAGAGTGTGTTTTAAATAGTATGAAACGATCCAAAAGTTTAATTACTGGTGTAATACATTTTCATTTATAGGTGTTTTTCGAAAAATTAAGTTGTAAATTTATGAAAAAATACATATATATGGATATTTTAACCCATAACTTCTTCGCATCACATAATGTTTCTTAGACTTTGGTTCATTTCATTCGCCATTATATTCTATAACTTGTTTACAAAGAAAAATAGGATTGCTGCATTACAATTTTGTTCAGATAATCTAAAAATCATCTTTCTTTTAAGTTATTCAATTAAATTTGTTCGTTTGTTCTATTAGATTGTCATTTTCGCATTTTTTTCCAATGACACAGTGTTATCAAATGTAATTCTTTCGCAGTTGTCGCTTTGTTCGTCAAATGCATCAGCTTGATAACAAATATCCGGTATCGCTTAGATAAAGCATAAAACCTAGAAAGATATCTTATCTATTTAGAGACCAATGACATTAGTGAAAGAAATACTACATAAAAATCAATGCAAACAGTTTACTTACCTTGGCACAAAGATATAAATAATCAGAGGGAGTTTCTTTTTAAATTTTTTTATTGTGTGTTGCATCAGTTTGACACATTTTGGGATCCTTAATATGGCGATAAAAATGGATTTAGGTCAATATCGATCATAACGCAAAATTTAATCGATAGTATGCATAATTTCTTATAGATTAATCGCTCCAGATGGCCAGCTGGTTCTTAGGGAATATTTATTATATTTGATACAGATAAACTTGTCACAAAATTTCATCTCCATATTTCGGCCAAATTGTCTGATATTACCGCCATTTTGAAAGTTTATTTCATACTAGCTGGTACCCGGCGCGTTGCTGTCTCCGAAAAAAAAATAACATTAAGTGCAACCAATCAATAATTTGACAATGTTTTATCGAAATAGGATGAACGGTACGACAGTATATAAAATACGAACAAACAACTATTCATTGCTATATATTAGATTTGTGTATTCTTTTAGAATTGCAAAACTTTGTGTTCTTTGAAAACGGTAATGAGAATGTGATTTAAATATTTTCTTTCAAAATTGATTAAACATTGAAAATATTTCTATACCATAAAATAGCTAATATAGTTGAAAAGATAATTTTTGAAAATTAGGATGGTGCAAAATTATTTGTTACTGCGAAAAACGCTAAAATTTAATTAAAATTTAAAGCCCCCAGGATTGGTCTCCCTTAAACTTTCTCACATAAATCTGTAATCTAATACTATCATACGAGGAATGGTTGCCAAGTCGAAAATCGCCCCAGAATTAATAAACTCCGGTAAACTTGGGGGTCTGGGGTTTCTGGCCACCAGGAATCGATTGGCGACGGTTTTGAAGCGCTACGGTCGAGCATTTCGGAGTTACAGATAGGATATTTTCAAACTTTATTAGTTCGCCATAATGGCTACTTAAATTTTCAAGTGGTAACGTGCTGTCATCTATAGCCAATATGGCGAACTAATAAAGTTTTATGTTTATGCTGTTATAGGTTTATAATATGTTTCTTATGTATGTATATATGTTTGGTTTTTCTAAAAAAATTTGTCAAAAATATTGAACTTCAACACACTTCAATCTTTACCTTTGTATAGAATAGTTCCCTTTCCAAACTCTAACTTTGTTTAGAATAGTTTACAATGGTGCACTTTAACCGGTTATCTTTTCACCAATGGTTTCACAAATTTTCTTATGGCATGTATTGTTTTGATAAATCACAATTGAAAATTTAAATCTTCGAGTTAGCTTCGATACCTGTTTTCTCAGAGCGGAGCTCGGTCACCCGCTGGTAAAATTATTAAATCTGAGAATGACTTGCATGACATTTGCGTTCTATTGCTACAAAATATGACCTTTAAATTGGATTCCTACAGAATCTCCTCGGTGAGTTATTTGGATATTAATCCTTGGTAAATAAATGCGGTTGAGATTCAATTTTTTTTTAATTTTAGATAATTGTAATATCTTTCTAACCATCCCGTAGATGTAAGCAATAAGATGACCAAGTTTCATCGCATTCGGATGGACTGCTTAGGAAAACATAAAATGCATACAGACAAACATTCATTTTTATTTATATAGATATGAAACTTTGTAATAAAACCAATTCCATAACGTCGTAGCGTTATTAAAAACGAAAATATCCGGTTTATCTATCTATAAATTTCATGACATAGTAACATTCTTTTTTTCTATCCGTTTTGTAAAACACACGGGCATTGATTAGAATCCTTTTTCCTTAGTTTTCAACAACAGAAGAAAAATACTTGATCAGACATTTGATAAAACAATAAAAACGGTTTGAATTTCAAGGCAACAATTTAATATATTGCTGGAAATTAAGGAAGAAATATTTTTAGAAAATTGAGGATAAATTTCACATGTTTATTGAGTTATTATCATTAAAGATAGAAAAACTGGAGATTCATAATATATATTCAGTCCTTACATACGAGAAATAAAAAAAGTGTGAAGACATTTAGTGTACTTCAGATAGACCATAAAAATGTATTTAACTTTCTCATGTAGGAGGTAAAGGGGAAATAATATCATTGAAAAATTCTTATTTGGGTTTGACCAATCTCCGTGCTTCAGACTTCTCTCATTCCGAAAAACACATTCTTAGCATTATATTGAAGATTTCTATCGAATTTTACTTGAAATCTGTCTCTTTGTCTGGCTATTTAATTACAAGGAAACTCGAAAATTCCAAAACGTCCAGTAGCAATTTGTTGCACGGGTTTAACATTTAAGATGTAGATTCTTATCAAGTTTTGAATCAAATCTATCAAGCGAAAATTCTGTAGTTTATTTAAGGAATATTTAATATAATGCATTTTTTCCTCAATTCATATTTTTTAAAATTGATAAATTTCATATTTAAAAAAAATTAAGTAGCTGAACTTTAAATATTCCAGAAAATAATATTATTTACAGGAATATGTAACAAGGGATTAAAAGGACTCAGAACTACAGATATGAATGTAATAAATTTCTATGCTGTTTCTTTCGCCCTTAAGCGATTTTTTTGGTTATGATTAATCAGCTTCTAAATGACTAAAGTAGCTCTATAAATTTTAAATGAATGAAAATATTTTTTTGAAAAATGTGTCACATGTGATGTGTGCACTTATGGAATACTACCTCCCCCCTTATATTTCTTTTAATGCAAAAAAGAATACGATATCGCTAGCCCGTAAAAAGAAAAGATCTTTAAAGTTGCTTTAATCTTAAGAATTGATTTTTACTTTCTCGTATACCTAATATAGAGAAAATATAGTAACAAAAAAAATCGAACATGAGATTTTGACAAATATTCAGGTTTCAAACCTCCCTAATTTCGAAATATGCAGTTTTGAAAAATGTTTGTCCATCTGCCTCTGACAAATATCAATCAAAAAAAGTTAAAATTTGGTATACAGCCTATAAACAAAATTTGGGTGCATTCTATCAAATTTTCTGTAAAATGTGTTCAATAAAGATCCATCTGTTTTAATGTTCAAATATAAGTTAACACAATAACTACAGAATGTATAGAGCCAGTAGATACGATTCTATATACAGATTTCACTCTGTCTTATAGATACCTGTAGAATATTAAACCAAATATGTTAAGACATTGACAGTCTTTCGGTCTACTCGGTATAAGGAAACTCGGAAATTCCAAAACGTCAAGTAAAAATTTGTTGCATGGGTTTATCATTTAAGATGTAGATTCTTATCAAGTTTTGAATCAAATCTATCAAGCGATTGATCACTTATCGATTTGTGCTTTTGGAAGTAAGAAAATGCAATAATTCATAAACGCAATGCCTAAATCAATGAAATTTGGCATGATATCTCAACTGCGTTTTATGGGAAATTTTGAGGGCCTGTAACAAGGCATCCAAAATACACATTCTCACACTATTTTCCGGGAGAAAATGTTAGATTCAGGCAAAAGATGTACATTTCATAACTATCGTTCGTCAATGCCTTGCAACATGCTTGCAGTTTTAACCAAAATCTGAATGTTTATATAGGGTGTGGGCAAAAAGTTTATTAAAATGTATGAGGCAAAGTATGTCACTCAATCAGATGAAGAAATAATTAAACTCCTTTGAATTGAAAGTATTAATTAAATTTTTAATTAATTTATTTAGGTTTAAATTAATAAGTGCATTTTAAATTGTTTCAAAATTCAAATAATTTAAATTTTAATCATTTTTTAAAATTAAAGCTATTAATTATGTTTAAAATCGTTTTAAAATTAAAATTTTTACTTAATTTTTAAACATTTAAATAAATTTTTTTTAAATAAATTTTCAATATTTTTTCAAATTTTTAACCATTTTAAACATATTTCAGCAGGCATTTTGTTGGTCGAAAGGAAAGCTTTTTAAGATTGTTTTGTTGCTTGTAAGCGATTGATTATCCTTTTTTTATCTTTAAAGAATTATAAGTTACCTTTCTACACGTTTGTAAAGATAAAATTTCATAACATTTTTTGTTTACTCACATTTCTAGGCATTTAGTCAAGCAGAGTCAAAAGTGCTCATCACAATATGTGATAATAACAATGCACCTATTGAAATTGTCAAATTTTAATTACCGATAAAAATTTCTTTAATTTAATTCAACTTTATTTCCCCGCAATTGCAGCCAACTGCTAATGAATTCAAAATATTGATTTCAAAATTCGATTATATTTATAAAATTGAATTAAAAATAAAAGTTTAAGGAAAGTTAATGTAAAAATTACATTAATTAAATGTTCAGTACTTTTTTTGTAACTGTGTGGGTCATGACCCGTGAGAACGAGATTTGAACTAGGATACGATGCATATCGTTGGCAGTGGAGTGACTCCATGCCGCTTCTTATAGTAATAAACCACATGGTTTAGAAGCATCGTTTCATCATTTTAGTTACACCGCAATTACTTTGTTTATTTCAATTAGTTACACCGCAAGCTTATTGTTCATTTCTCATCATCAAGTGTAAAGCCATCAACGGCATGCACAACATTATTTTTGGTCCGTCGAGCCGGAGACAAAATTAATTAGACATTTTTAGAATATACTTTGATACTTTAAAAATTTATATTTTCTTATTATTATTTTTAGTTTTATGCCCTTGGGTTTTGAAGCTGTTCAAGATGCAAGTTTTTGCCGGCGAAGCTTCGCAATTCTTTAAGGACATCACTCTTAGAATTATTGAAGAACGAAAACGGACAGGACAAGTATGAAGTGACGAATGTTCAATATTTTGTTGTTGAAATTAAAACATTATTTTTTGCAAGTAATGGATTTTATATAAGGAATGAGGGAATATAATTTCGTACAAGCAATGAATTTTTTAGTCTTAATTAATAGCTTTTACGCGGGGTTAGATATACACATAATATAAATAGAAGAAATGGATGTGAAAAGAAATATAAATTAATTCCTTAAAGCATCCTTAATTACTTTTTCCTTATTACGTTCATGCTTATGAAGAAATACTTTCTAATGCTGCTGCAAGGAATTTATATTTCTGCTCATTACTATTTCATCAATTTTTCAAAAAAAAAAAAAAAAAAGATAATTTTACTTATAGATTCTTGTATATCATGATACATAATTTAAAGTTTAATGTATGAATTCTGATTAACTTATTGTAAGAAAATACAAATAAATGAATTCTTTATAATATTCGTATGCCTAAGGAAATATAAATTATTTCCTTAGGCATCCGTAATGTCTTTATTTTTATTACGTTCATGATTATGAAGAAATTATTTTCTAATGCTGCTGAAGGAATTTGTATTTCTGATCATTCCTGAGTTCGGATAAACTTGATGTAAGAAAATAAGAATGATTGGAATTTACAATTAATTGTAGTTTTCTATTAATAGTTATTTAGTAATTTTAATTGAAGATCTATTCAAGCAGGTTTCCCCAGATTTCTTCTACAGATTGCTATGATAGTATTGTATCCTGCTTTTAAGCAAAGTAAGGATAATTTTAGGGCCGATCTTGTGATTTTATACTGTGGTTTTATGAATGAAGTCAACACTTGAAGTTACAGTCTTTCTCTTTTAAAGATCGCATCTGTACCAAGAAGGGGATAATCTTACCCTTAACTGGCGACTCTTACCTTAACCTTAAAAGGCGACTCCCACCTACCTAAAGGAACACGGAAAAATCTGAATGATCGAAACACCGTGATAGCAACAAAAGCGGGAATTATGGTCGAGTCCCAAGGGCCATCACTGGCTAAAGCGCAATCTTTCCGTTTGAAGTATGTCCTGTCATCGATATGAGGTAATCGACCACCAACATTTCTGACCCACTAGGGGAGCGAGAACCAACCACCATACCGGAAACTTCTGAAACTTATTTCTGAAGTCCCCCTCTGGTTGGAGCCAACAAGGGGATAAAAATATTCTCATAATTTCAATATAACTATCTTTTACTAACTACGCATACCATATTTTCTGTATGAAGGGTTTATTTAAATGGCGAACCCATAAAGTAAACAATAACAGATTATTTCAATAACAATAAGCACTTTTTATCTCTATAAGAACTTATCAATCCAAGTATTTATCCATATAAATAAAAATGAATATTTGTCTGTATTCAGTAATAATGTTAAATTCAAGCTAGACGTTAATATTTCGTAGCTGTTGTACGTAAATGCAATGTAAGTCTTTCCTTGAGCTAAAAGTTTTATTAGAGATTCTGCCAGAGAGTTTTTGGATAACCAATAATATAGGTTTGAAATTTTAACTAAACATTTAATAAATTTTAATGTTTTTTGCAGTAACTTTCGAAAATATTATAGTACAAATAATTTTGCACTATCTTAGTTTTAAAAAATATATATTTTCGACTATATTTAAGATTTCATGGTATAAATATATTTTACCATGATTTGCTCTTGATTCGTTTAATCAGTTTTAAAGAAAAATATTCTAATCACATATTTCAACATTAAACTTGAGAATATTGAACGAATATTAAACGAATCACGATATACAATAAATAGTTTCACTACTATTCTGAAAGAACGCCAAGCTTTATAATTCTAAAAGAATACACAAATCTAATATGTATCTAATATATTTGTATTTAGAATAGAATAATATAAATAGCATAAATACTATTTCGACTTCTCCTTTATATATCCTTCAATTTCAATTTATGTATTCATTGCCAACAAGAAAATAAATATCATTCTTCCAATCATTTTTAATTAAATAAAATACTATTTCAAATTCCAAACGATATTTCCGAGATTATTTCTTCTCCAGCAGCAATGCGCCGGGCTCCAGCTAGTACTATATAATAATTAACAATTTAATATATAATAATATTGAACTTCATATTTATTAAATTTAACTTAAAATTTATTTCTAATATTTAATCTTCATAAATAATTATTCATATTAAAGCTTTAAACTTAATATTTAATTTAATTTGGTCAATTCATACAGCTTAACTATTTATTTAAACTTAATATTTATTAAAACTTTTAACAATTTACATTAACTAATTAACAATTATTAAAACTTAATATTTAATTTAATTCGGGAAATTATTATTACTTAATTGTTTTTCGAATCATGAAACTTGCAATACAACATTCGAAATCTTTCTCATATTCTGTATCTGTTAAGATTTGTAACCTTGGCGGTATATTTGTTATTGGTAATTACTTTTTATTTTTATTATTAGGTGCGAAACGACTTCCTGCAACTTTTAATGGATATTGCGAAGGAGACCGAAACTGAAGAGCACAAGCAAGATGTTGCTGAAAAGGAGAAGGAAGACATCGCATCGAATTACGGTGAAAACGACGCCGGGCATCACATTTTCAAAACAACCACGTCCAAAAGTGAGGCTTCATTTTTTGTATTTAACTGATCCAACAAAACATATATTTTATTTATCATCATTTTCATTTTGTATTTCTTTACCTTTTTAGTGGAATAATTCACATTAGAGGAATGTCAACTAGCCTTCATATGATATGATTTATAATTAATATACGTGATTATTCAGATTACGGAAGTTAACTTTCCATTGTCTTTAATTGTCATAGTTTGATTCTTAAGGTATCCGACTACGTCCGAAGGGAAATTTTTTAAAAATTGAATTTTTTAAAAACTATTTATGGTTTTTAAATGTGTTGTGAATTATAAATACTAGACATGCAATAAAATTCTTTGAAAATATAATATATTTTAAGAAATAGGAAAATGTTTAGTAACTTTTAATGAAATTCGAGCAAAACTGTTAACACTCTACACAAAATGGTAAAGCAGCAATCCTATTTTTCTTTGTACACGAGTTATAGAATATAATGATGAATGAAAGGAACCAAAATCTAAGAAAAATCTTGAGATGCAATGAAGTTATGGGTAAAATTATAAGTATATATATATATATTTCCATAAATTCACAGTTTAATTTTTCTAAAAACACCTATAAATGAAAAAGTATTTGACCCACAATAAAATTTTTGGTTCATTTCATTTCCCAGATTATTAAAAACACAAGCTGAAAGTTTTATGTCAATTCCTGTATTAGAATTTGAGATACCATGTTAATTGTAGAGAAGTTTTATGAAAATTTAAGTTTTGAGAAAACTGAAGTGAAAGACAAATTTCAGCTGAAAAAACATTCGATCCTGTGTAATAGGTCAGGCCTTCCTTTTTCCAGAAAAGATGAATTTTCTTAGAAAGAGGAAAGTCTGATCTACAAGAAATAGCAATAAAAAAAATTTGCCAATGTGGTCGATAGGCAATGTTTTTAACGAAGTTGGATACCTTAAATCTTTTCTTAATCGAAAACAACTACAATTTTAATGTATTCAAGGGTATGTAAGTTTGAATTGAATTCTTAATTTTTAAGGATCTATTTTATTTGAAATTCCTTTTAAAAATTATTATTATTTATACATAAAACTATTAAGAAGAGACCATTGAAATAACCAAGACTAAATATTCAATAAAAATTTATCGTTTTTTGCAGTAATTTTCGGAAATATTATAATACAAATAATTTTGAACTATCTTAGTTCTCACAATATTATCTTTTCAATTATGTTAAATATTTTGTGGTATAAATATAATTTCTATATTTAATCGATTTTAAAAGAAAATATTTTAATCATATTTTCTAATATTAAATTTAATTGAGATCGAATATTAAACGAATCACGAGATATAATAAATAATTTCTTTCATTACCAGTCTGAAAGAACACCAAGTTTTACAATTCTACAGGAATACACGTATCTAAAATATAAAAATAAACAGATAATTTTTAGTACTTTTGGGTAATTTTACAAAATATTCAATAAGCAATACATTTATGAAATATTGTATGTATTGTGTAGTTTACTGGCGCAAGAGCCATATTTGGCCATACTGCATGAAATATTTAAAAAGATATTAAATATAATTAAATTTTATAAATTTTAGAGAGATTTTCATTTAATGTTGTTTCCAATTTCGGAAAAACTAATTTGGACAGTATAATTTTCTCATAAATTTGATTTATTTTGATCGATTGGGAAATAACTAATAAAAGGTTTAACCATTTCTTCATTTTCTGTAACGATTTAGAACCACTTTCGCCTGAAAGATATGTCACATATGTCGAAGTATTTTTGTCCCAAAATCACAAAAATAAAAATGATGCTCGCAGCTAGTCTAGTGAGACTGTTTACCAGACCACACTCGATAATTAAAAAAATAACCGAAACCTAATTCTTTTATAAGATATAAGTTATAAATAAATCTTTTTCCTATTTCTGTAAGGAATCTGATACTTAATGTGATAGTAGAGCGAGTTATAAAATGTTTCACTCGCACCAGTGAATCTTTTACCACCGCTAGTGGTTAAATTACTGCTGTAGAGCACTGTGATATGGCAGCGGGTTTCAGGTTCGAAACCTGATTCCATCGATGTGTGATTCCACCGACCTGATTCCTCTGATTGAACCATCGTGTAAGCGAGTCTGGGCATGTTAAATCCGTCGGAACCAAATGTCCAATGTGAACCAAATGTGGAAGTTTGAAAAGAGGTGTCTTCCTTGTTATTTGCCTGCGATTCAAAACAAAGAGGTCCGTTCCTAAATAACTCTAGTGTTGCTTTAAAAAAGGATGTACTAGAACTAAACTGAACTCAATTATGGCCATTCTCTTTAGGAACTTTGGAATATGTGAATTTCTTGTGATTTCTCGATATCTTTTACAGAACTTTCGTCAGACGAATTGGTGGCACAGTGCGTCATCTTTTTCATCGCTGGCTACGACACAGCAGCCACTACATTAACCATGGCTACATACTTCCTCGCTTTGCACCAGGATATACAACACAGATTGAGAGCTGAAGTGGACTCAGTGCTAAAAGAACACAACGTAAGTTCCTATCTTAATAGTCGCCTTTGGCGATCAGTTTCTTTGACCAAATTATTGACTTATATAATTAAAACGCAATGCATTTTTTAACCCCTCCCACTCAGAAAAGTAACTCGATGTGTATTTATGAGCCTAATACAAAGGGTTATTTATTGCTCCAAAAGATAAATCTTATAATTGTTCACAGTTGAATTTCCCCGAAAAAGGAATTCGAATCTTCTTACCATTCTTTAAATGTTTTTAATAATCAAAATTTAAAAAAATTATAATTAAAATGATTTACCTTTCCAAAAGGTCTCTGAGAGAAGCAGTTCCACTTTGAAGAGTGAATAAGCATTTTACTTTTTTGTTTGAATGAATAAAAAAGGGCGAATTAAAAACAAATTTAAAAGAGTAGGAAGGAGAATTCAATTAAAACAGTTATATTATGAAATAAAAGCACAAGTAAAAATCCTATTATGGATTTAATGTTAGGAAAAATACGAGATTAAATGTTTTGATGGATGAATTTGAGTACCATCATAGCATTTAAAAAATTTTGTCAAATATAGTGTGGTGGTATCTTAAAAAGTTAATAACAGCCACTGGACATTGGTTATCACTTTTGTCTAGCATATATGTTACGGGGCTGCAAATCGTAAAGTCACAAGTTCGATCCTTGGCGGAATTCAATCCCCACATTTGCGCGACACCACAATATAAATCGCAATTATGGTGACTTCGGACAATGAACACGCTTTTCGTTCGCCATAACGCTTGGTGGTACCATAACACGCTTCTCTCTCACCCATAACGCTTGGTGCTATAAAATCGATCGTCTCTGTGCGGACTCTCTGGTGGGGGAGTATTGTTATGGTATCTTTGTCCCTATTGGCGATAGGTAAGATCGAACTCGCGATCTTATGGTTCGTAGCCAGAAAACAGGACCATAAGACTAAAAGTGATCACTCAGTCTTAAGGATGTCATCTTACTTATAAAGCTTCCACTACATCTTAACAAGCCAGTAAAGTCACTAGACACTGGTGCTCACTTTCATCTAGTGGATATGTTACGCTGCTACAAATCGCACGTTCTGTCCTTGGCGGAATTCAATCTCCACAATGCAATTCGCTATAATAGCTTATCAAATTTAAATATATTATTATAAGGGGAAAAGTATGTGGAAATGAATTTTTTTTATTAAAAAGATATTTTTTAAAATATTACAAAGACTGTTTTTGTAAAATAATCGCCATGGAAGATATGAATATCAATCTCCATAAACAAATCATAA